>OY755243.1:33350637-33435175 GCA_963576725.1 Azorinus chamasolen | reverse complement strand
CGGGTTAGTTCCCTAACGTTCGGTGGTAATAAATCACTGATATATGATGGAACCATGTTATGAGATGCCTTATAAACGAAACAGAGTTTTTGTAATTTTCTTCGACTGGCGAGTGATTCCCATCCACATTCCCGATATAGATTTTCTAGAGATACCGATCTGGTTAAGCCAGTTACGATACGGGCTGCTTCGTTCTGTAGTTTTTCTAAAGTATCTGCAGAGCTTTCGGAACAACCATCCCAAACAACAGAAGCATACTCTAGAATTGGCCGTACGTACGAAAGGTAAATTTGATTTAGGGCCTTTCTATTCAAAGTGAATTTAATGTTTTTCATAATTCCAATTGTTTTGGAAGCAGATTGAAGTATATTATCAATGTGATCATTCCACTGGCCATTCGAATTCAGGGTGACACCCAAGTGTTTATGAGAGTTAACAAATTGTATAGCAGTACCTTCAAAAATTAGATTAGGCCTCGTGTCGTGATTTCTAAATGAAAACATCATTGCCTCAGTTTTGGCAGGGTTGAAATTAACAAGCCAAGTCTTAGCCCAAGCTGAAACTAATTTAAGATCGTAGTTTAAAATACCTTCAATGTCATTTAAGGAAGTAGCAGATATGTATAGAGAGCTATCGTCCGCAAACAATCTTGTTAAGCTTAGTAGTGAATCAGATATGTCATTAACGTAAATTAAAAATAAAAGAGGTCCTAACACAGATCCCTGTGGAACCCCAGCCGATATTGTTCTTACAGCAGAGACAGAAGAACGAAGAACAACTTTTTGGCACCTATTGCTTAGGTAATTAGTCAGCCATATTAATAGACGCCCGTTAATGCCATTTTCCTTTAGTTTAAAAGTAAGACCGTTATGCCATACTCGATCAAAGGCTTTTGAAATATCACAAAACACCATGCAAGAATGTTGTTTGTTATCAAATGATTGGCAGATATGATGAAAAATATCAATTAACTGGTAGACAGTAGAGTGATTTGGAAGAAACCCTGATTGATACTTGTATATCAAGCTATTATCTAAGAAAAAGTTGTACATATGTTTAAAAACAATTCGTTCGAACAATTTGCCACAGCAGCTGAGCAGAGAAACCGGTCTATAGTTGGATGGTATGGATTTATCCCCTTTTTTAAAAAGTGGTATTACATTTGCAGTTTTCCAAGCATTAGGAAAAACTCCTTCATTCAATGATCTGTTGTAAAGAGTAGTAAGAGGTTTAGATATCGATTTGACTGACCCTTTAAGCATTCTATGAGATATACAGTCAGGGCCAGATGCTTTATTCAAGGCGAGTGAAATTATTGTTTCTTCTACCTCAGTATCATTAATATTAATGGTGGTCAGACTACTCATTGTTTTCGGAGAGAACGGAGGGAGGGTAGCATTTGTGTCGTCTACTGTAGATATCGATGCAAAGAAATTATTTAAACAATTTGATTTCTCTTCGTCGGTATAAAAACAAGAAATATGTCCATTCAAAGAGGTTTCACACAAAGGTGGTATGTTAGCTGTACAGTCATTATTTTTTATGAAGTGACGAATAGTATTCCAGAAGCCTTTTTTGTCATTTGTTCTTAGTTCCTCTAAATTATGTTCTAAAGAACTAAAGAATGTTTGTTTTGCATATTTTTTCATGTTATTAACTTTGTTCCGCATGTGTTTATATTTATCAAAATCATGTTGCTTCGATGACTTTAAAGCTATACGTTTAAGTCTATCTCTTACTCTGCAAAATTTACGTAGCTCAGAGTCAAACCAAGGTTTATCATCATAACGCACAGTAATGTTTCGAGACGGGATACACAAATTAACAAAACGAAGAAACGTTTCTGTAAATAGTTTACAAGCGTCGTCTACCGAACCTTCGTTTAAACATTGCCAATCAAAAGCCGTTATTTTTGCATTTAAAAGCTCAAAGTCCGCTCTTTTGTATAAATAAACATTTCGTTCAAAAGTTCCCCTTAGTTCATAAGGAAATGGCAACATAATAAAAGTAGCGCAATGGTCGCTTATCTCAGGTGGGACTGATAAAATGCCAGCATCATGGTATTTCATGTCAGTGGGTATCAAGATGGGGTCTAGTAAAGCATTTATTCTTGTAGGAGTTGTGATGGTATTAATCATATAATTTGTAATAAGAATATCTTTAAGCATTCTGTTATTTGGATTCAGTAAGTCGTCATTAAAATCTCCAACTAGAATAATGTTCGAAGATACTTCGTAAGCTTTTTCAATATTTCGGTTAAGGTTAACAAAAAAATCAGCATCTGACGTTTTAGGGCTATAAAATGTTCCAATCAAAAATAGTTTTCTCTTAACTTTAACGCTGATCCAAAGAGATTCGGCACAAAATTGTTCTAACTCAACCATTCTTTCACAAATTAGATTAGAAGATGCATAAACAAGTAAACCCCCACCATGATTAGTTCTATCTTTTCTATATGGCGTATCATATAATTCGGTCAAAAACAATGATTCATCAGAGACAGACATATCTAAGTGAGTTTCAGTAAAACACAAAATATCAAAATCAGCAAGCGTGTCCCTAATGAAATCCAATTTATGTCTGATGCTCCTAATGTTACTATGCAAAATAGATAGGCAACTTGATGCAGTGGCATGAAGAGTCTCGGGTCCGGGATTAGACTCAACATCACCGGCTTGTAATAACAAAAGTAATACAATAAATAAAAAGTTAACGTCAACATAAGTTTCTCTAATACCAAGCAACAGCTTCCATAACAAGCTAAACGCATTCCCTAAGATACTAAACAGGTCAAATGAAATATTGAACTTTACCCTTGTCTTACTAAAGAAGCTATATCTCCCGCTGTGGAACAAACCAATGGAGCATCTCCAAGTCTGTAGATCGTTACCCATTGGGTAATAAACTAAATGTATAATTCCACATCTCCATAAAGTCTGGTCCACAGCTAGGTGAAGTCCTCTGATCATGTACCAAGAAAGAGGTGTGACAGACGAAAAAGGGACTAAGAAAGCGAAGAAACAAGAGAAAAGGGAAAAAAAGAAAACACAATGAAACATGATGAAATGACAGATGGAATTTTCCTGGGAAAAACGGTATGGAATCTAACAAGTTACTTAATTAAACTATCGGGAAGAAATAAAAAATAAATGTAAGCACAAAATCAATACCTGTGAACTTTGTTTATAGAATCATAAGAAATATTCAGCATTTTAAATCAATTGCATGTCTATAGTTTTTGTATCATCCGATCTTTCTACCGGTTACCTCCTTTCTTTAAAAAAAAAAAAAAAACCCGAATAAGTTTACACTAGTAGATTATCTCCCTTGTACTGGTACATCGATCACAGGTATTTCATTCACAATAAGTTGAAACGAACTTAATTTCGTTAACATTTTACTTAACTATGACCAAAATATTACCAAAATAGCATTCCCATATATTAGAAGGTGGATCTGATTGCACAGGAAGCAGTGCTAACACAAACATTATCATCGCTATGTACAATCAGGATCCATACCCATATTTCCAGCGATAAACATTTATTTTATGATCAGCGGTGCCTTCCATCGCCGTTACTGTATACATACGTAAACTAAAACCCTTACTGAAGTCACGCCAAGTCCGTGGTCAATACACAACAACAACGCCCACGTGACCATATAATGACTTGAAAGAATGCCATGTTTACACTAACTGTGTAAACGGTAATGACCTTGAAGAATTACATTGAGAAGAATTTTTTTTTTTAAAATAACAAAAACCAACGGAGACAAGACATACAGTTTTTTGTCGTTAGCTGTTTCACCATCATAGCTGAATCTGTAATTGCATTTGTAGTCAGTTGGATCACGATGAGACGTAGAGAAAAATCGGTCTCATAACGATCCAAGTTAACTGACACTAAAACCTAAAGCAGACGACACGAGTAGTCGACATTTAATGGGCCGCGAAAAAAGGGCCATGTGGCATTATATAGCCAAAATAACATGACATACCGAGCACTTTGGCAAATCAAATCATACATTGAAAATAAAGGAGAAAAACACGTTATAAATGAACATGTTCTGATTGCTGACTGGAGGTTAATTTTGTCACAAAACTAAATAGCTAACTTGATTTTCCCAACAATAGACAAGTCACAATATTACGAGTGCGTTTTGCATCTGTCTAAGCCCTTACTCCGCGAATATCCATTGCAAATCAGTTACTGCATAAGTAATAAGGGTTCTTAAGGTTTAATATTAACACATGGAACTTTTGCTGGATTTGAAAGCATAGAATCAGATCTATATTATTTCACATGCAAACAGAACAGATCCCCATCAAGCGGCTCCTCGGGGATCCGTCCGATCTGGATCATCTCTGCTTGCAAATGAATTGTAAGACGTGGCTACTGTATAAGGATTAAACAGATTATTAAATACACATACATTTCGGATCTGAATCTGCAAATACTTTTGGATCATGACAACAGTTGAACCACGATGAGACCTAGACGAGACTCGGTATCATCATGATTCAAGCTGTTTGACGCTATGACTATCCTTAAACCTGAAGCAGACGACAACATGAGCAGTCGACATGTAACGACTCGCGAAAGGTCCATGTGACACAACATAGCCAAAATAACATGACATAATGAACACTTATGCAAACTAAATCATACATTCATAAATAAAAAAAACACATATTAAATGAGCATGCTCAAGTTAGTGACTCCGCTAATATAGCATGGCATACAGAGAGACCGCGTATGCAAAGCAAATCATACACCAACAGTAAGAAAATAACCCATCTTGTTACCGTTTGCATTAGTTCATCTTTAACCCTTTCCCTGTTCAGTATTTAGGCCAGCTTTCAATACCTACTGTATATTCATTGACACAATGAAATATGGAAGGTGGAGCTTTGCAGACATTTTAGAAAGCAAAGAAACAGATCTATGAAATTTTTATTAGTAAAACTCTATAAGTAAACAGAGCAGACCCTGACCAGATGGTTCCTCTATGAGCCATTTAATCTGGGTCTACTGAGTTTGCAAATACGTGAAATCACGTTTATGTGAGGGAAAGGGTTAACAGGTGTTTAAAAACGCCATGAACTGATATTAAACTCCATTTTCCTTAACCATAGACAATGTAAACCCATATGCGTTCCGTAGTTACTTAAGCCTTTAAGGCATAAATATTCATGTCAAAATGGTAAGACTATAGCTATTTAGCATTCTTTTAACCCTTTCCCTGTTCTATATTTATTTCAATTCTCAATACCTACTGAATATTCATGGATACTTATAATGAAGTATGGAAGGTGCAACAATGCAGTCAAAGAGTTATATATTTCAAATTACATTAGCAAACAGAGCAGACCTCTGGCCTGGATCTACTCTGCCTGCAAAAGCGTGAAAACACGTTTGCAAGAAGGGAAGAGTTAAAGCGAAATATAAACATGCTAGTATGATAGATTAGAATGTGCTTAATCAAATCTATATTATTCCAGAAGCAAACAGAGCAGATCCCAATCAGATTGCTCCTAGAGGAGTTGTCTAATCTGGATCCTCTCTGTCTGTATAAGAGCCGAAGGAATACATTTAGAGGCAGGATTAAGCAGATTATTAACCCTTAGCCTGCTGAGCAAATTATCTCAACAGAATTGTTCGCCTACTACACCCCGACAATTCAAGCTATAATCAATGTGTCTACCAAAATACAATCCGCGTGTCAAACAGTTTGGATCCTGATGAAACGTCGAGTTACTAAGCGTCTCCTCTGGATCCAAAGTACCTGCAAAGGCATTACCTCATCCGCCCATAGCAGGCTAAGGTTAAAAACCCTGTTTGTTATAGAGATTGGTCTCATCATCATCCAAGCTGTTTGATACTGATCACGATCTAGAGCATGAACTAAATGAGGCAACAAACTGACATTTCCATAGTTAATATAATATAGAGAGCGCTCCTATGCAAACTCAACCTTACATTACCTGAAAATACCAATCTTCACCTTCCTTACTAACAGACCATGCAAATTGCACTTTGTTTCCCCTTATACTCCGCATGTACTTAAGTCGGAAGTGGTGACATCACCAATATCGATTCAATTAAATATTTAAGCGGAATAATAATACTTATATTATTTGTCCGATTGCAAAGTAAGCAATCAAATCTATAATGGTCCATAAGCAGACAGAGCAGATCCCATTCAGACTGCTCCAAAAGGGGCTATCTGAAATGGATCCCCACTATCTGCGGGTCTGCTAATAAACATGAAAGGCGTATCTACGAAGTAATGATTTTTAAGATCAGTTCGCTGTTTCTTCCAAGTGTGTGTCATTCTTGTTCCGAAACGAAAAATCAAGATTGACAAATGGAAGAATGCAGTACACCAAACTACAAACAAGATTACGAATAGCAAAATTCAAATGCATCTTGTATCAATAAAGATAGGCTGCTGTTTAAATGCATCTTGTATCATTAAAGATAGGCTGCTGTTTCTTCCACATGAGTCAGTCTTGTTACGAAACGAAATAAAAAGAATGACAAGTGGAAGAAAGCAGTACGTCCAATAGTGACTTGAAATGGAAGCATACCAAACCTTTTCAATAAGTTTTGTCTATCATAATACAAAATAAACTTCCTTTAGTTTTATATAATGAGCATGGTGTCAATATTGTAGGTACTATATATATACATATATATTACTTTTATTTACTCGTACAAACTCATAAAATGACACACACTTAGTATATGTGTACATAAATCCAAAATATTTACATACCCACGTTTATACACGTACTCAGTGTTCAACTGACATTTACTGACACTGCGTGTAAGCAATAATCTATAAATAGCATTTGAAAAACCAGTGTAAGGCCAACCTGGCCATGTCGTCATGGCGGATGAAAACGTGTAACCAAGATTACCCGTAAGACTAACAAATACATACGATATTGTAGGCAACGTTTGCGAAACGGTTGGACCAGGCCAACTCAGTACAAGGTATACAATATTTCTACATTATCACTTCACACAAAAATGAACGTATCTAACACAGTCAACGACATTGCAGCACGATTACCCGAAATCTATTTATAACTTGACTATAAATAGCAGACATGGAAACCCAAGATGCCGTATACACTTCGCGAACAAGCACACTAGTCTACGTCAACTCCCAGTATGGTCTTTAAGTCAGACAGTGACTCAACTTTCGTCTGTCTACCTTCGGGGGTGCTCTTAAAGAATACCTGCCCATTAGATGACCAGCAGCTGCTGACCTTTTTCTCATCCAAAGGTTTGACCAAGCAACCTACCAGTTTGAAATTGGCCTTCAATTTACTGTCAATGTCAGCCTCTGTCGATATCCTTGTAGGTCTGCACTGGGGCGTTATTTTAGCATATATGTTCCCGTTGTGTCCAAAAGCTATCAATATTTTTCTCACCTCTGAGGGTTTCCAGCGATTTAACTAGACCCAAATTGAACTGTGTGAGGTCCTCCGCGATGAACGTCCGGTCAGCATTCCCCTTCAGGTTCTTTTTATTCGCATACACGTTTTGCTTTGCAGAGTAGCTCTTGAACTTAACTATAATTTGCCGTCGACCTTTGGCATTAGGACGACCTACAGGGTGGCATCTTTCAATGTCTGAAGTACTAAGCTTGCCTCTGTCCTGTAAAACCTGTTCATTAAAGAATTTCGCCATTAAGTCGGTGAGCGCCGGTTCCGACAGGTCCGGAGCACATGAAAAATTTGAGACACGCACAGAATTCCTCCTCCCGTACTGCTCCAAGCTGTTCAAACAAGAAGACAACGCTTCAACCCTGTCGGTCAGGTCACATACTTTCTCCTCAAGATTTGATATATTGTCACATTTCTCGCTTAACAATTCGTCTTGCCTATCAATTAATGTCCTCTGCTCGTTTATCACGTCCAGCTGTCTATTAACAGTGTCTTGGAGGGAATTGTTGCTCTTGACTAACTCATCTAGCACACTACTCTTAAGTTCATTCACAGATGTCTTCACTGCAGTCTCGATGGCATCAGCGACAACAGTTGACATCATGGTCTTTATGACAGGTGCTATGCCTTTAATAAAACCGGGATCTCTGAAAGTTTGAGTAAGAAGCTCCGTAAACGGAACGCCTTTCTGTCTACCATCAGCTTTAGCCGAGATATCAGGATCAGAGTTAACCCTCTTAATTGCAGCAGGCTTATCCAAGGGGGACCCCTTGCGTTTGGCCTTAGACGTTGGATTCAGGACCCGTTTATTCAAAGTTCTAGCTGGCCCAATAGGAGACTTACCATTTCCGCTCGCCACCGGTTCAAACCCAACTGTCTCCACTGACTCCATATCGCTCTCCCAACCTCCTGTTGCCATATTGACAACAATGTTTCACAAACACTCGCTCTTGAAAGCACAGAAGACACAATGAAGACACAATGAAGACACGATGAAAACACGATGAATACACGATGAAAACACACTTTATATCTCCTTGTCACACGACTAACCGGTCCAACAACTAGACCAAGGCGGACAGTGGTCAGTCTATTGTTATCAGCGTATATTTCCTTTGTTCTCCTTTGTGCACAGAAATATAGACAGAAATGTCCCAATAATCCAAATATTCCAAATTTGACAAGAAAACTAAAAATCTCTGTTCATATCAAGTACATTCTCGCTTACAACTATCCATAAATTATCCCAATATAATGCCCAAATCACCGAGAATCCCAGGAAAACTATAGAGCGGTTTACCTACGCACGAGTTCACCCGCCATTACATTTCTTAACGATTTCACGCTGCATTAAGCAGCCACCTGCCTAAAAAGTATCTAAATTCTTATCTACTAGACTTCGGGTTAAGAGGGGTTTTACTGTATTGTAAAAGGGGACAAATCTATACTTTTGAATGTATTTCAGAGATTTACCAGTGATACCCTGACTACCCTAGGTATTTTGACAAACAAACTTATGCAAATAGTGCTGACCAAGATCAAACACCTCCTTGATGGGCCCGTTTGAAGGGTTTTCACTATTTGCTGCTATGTCTGTTAAAACTAAAGTTGCAAAAATATTTCCAAACTGACTTATTCAGCTGTACAAATTGGTAGAGAGGCGAGACTGGGTGCTAGTATACTTAACCCTTTCTTTCATATAAATTTTTCACGCGTTTGTAAACAGAGTAGACTCAGATCAAATGTCTCCTATAGGAGTCGTCTGATATGGGTCTGCTCTGTTTGCTAATGGAATTTGAAAGGTCTATTTCTTTTACTTTCTTAAATGGCCACTAATTTCCATTTTTATATTTCATTATAACTATTTTGTTCATGAATATTCAGTAGGTATTGCAATTTGGAATAAACATAGAACAGGGAAAGAGTTAAGGACTGTATCTGGGTTTTGTATTTCGATTTTGGCCATGTGTAGGGACATTGTAAACAGGCTGTATGCCAGTCTAGGCATTAACTAATGAAAACACAGTTTACTACAAAATACTAGTGAGTTCGTATGCAAATTACAATCACGAAGTAAATACAATGTAGCATGGTTCCTGATTGGTGGAAAACTAGAACAAGAATGAAAATAGACAGCTATAGCCGCTGAAAATGATTGTATGAATATTATTTAGCTGAATATTTATATTGCAATTATCAACAAGATGAAATTTTACCATGGAAGGAACTATGAAATCATATCTATATAATGTCATAACCAAACGGAGCAGACCCTGATCACGCTGCTCCTGTAGGAGTTTGTGTCTACTCTGTTTACAAAGGCGTTTCTTTGACGTAAAGAGTTCATCTTTATCATGACGGTACTGCATTCTTCACACATGTATTTTAGCATAGAGTTGACGTTTGTCTAAAATACTGCACAACGACGCCAAACTGTTTGGATGCCGGTGATAGTCAAGATTTAGCTGTAGTTAATTGTCTGATCTGGACCCAAGCTATTCGAAAAGTTGCCATTGATATTCCCCTATATGCTAAGGTTGTGGTGTATACTGGTCAACCATTTAAGTTTTCACAAATGAACAATCTTTTTTTTTGTAGAAAAATCAGGAAAATAATTCTAGTTGCGTTCAGTTCTATAACTGAATCGTGACCTTTTTTGTCACATATTAAATAAGGCAGAAAGCCTTGTGT
Source organism: Azorinus chamasolen (assembly GCA_963576725.1). Lineage (NCBI taxonomy): Eukaryota > Metazoa > Mollusca > Bivalvia > Cardiida > Solecurtidae > Azorinus > Azorinus chamasolen. Next base: position 33,425,025 of record OY755243.1, on the reverse strand, counting down.
GTACAACGCCTCTGGCATTTTTTGTGGTTGTTTTCTCCTCACCTTGTGTGCCCAACTCATCTGGTACAATATAGTTTAACTTGCCAAAATTATATCATTCATCCATAAATCTCAGTATTTAAGTTTGTGTCGCCGTGCATATCTCTTTTTTGCTGCATTTTCTTCTTCTTGTGCTGTTTGTTCTTTTTGGGAAGGGGATACAACATGCTGGTTTTAGTGTTAATGGTGTTACTGAATGATGATCTGCCCCGCATACAAGTATGCGATCCCAGATTATTCATTTGTTAAAGGGCCCGAAACTTACCGGTTGAACCTTTGTCAGAGATTTAGCCGAACCGGAAATGTTGATTGCTACCCAGCAAGCATCTGCATATTTTAATGAATATCAAGTATGGCGCCTACTGCAGAGGTACACAAATTATTTATTGTGAAAACGTTGTAAATTTAGAATATGTATTCAAAACTCCTATTGTATTTAAATACCATCAGTATGATATCTCGGCTGATGAAGTCACATGTTTCTAAGTATTAAATAACTTAAGTTATAGTCGTGTTTACCGGTAGCTATGAACGCTTGTTTTATATGGATCCACAGCCGACAGGTGTTCGAAGCGTAGATGAAGTCTTTGGCAACTTTCGACTTTTCGATATGTATTAGAAGGTACCAAGGTATACATCTTGGCTCGAAAACATACAGTCGTCTCAGTATAAGTCGTATTTCTTCACAAAATTTCCCGTTCTTTATAATCACAAGAAAGCACAAGAAATCGTCCCTCACAGAAATTTTCGGTTTCTCATAGTGTTTCAGAGATTTCATTCTCGTCCAGGAGCAGTACCAGCACAGACCCTCTGGACTCGACCTTCAATATCTCAAACGAAGGCGTATTTACATCCTCTTCAGTGTTTTTATATCCTCGGAGGTCCTTGAATCGTTACCCTAACGTTTCGATCGCATATATTCATAACAAACAGTAGAACAATAAAAAAAGAGATTACATACCTTTTAAATTGATTATTTTCCTTTCCAATTCCATTCAAAATTTCTCACGAATCACAAAGTATCTGTTTATTAATCACATGTTTAATTTGTCACAGCATTCGCGACTTTACTGATTCCCATAATCCTTTGCGCGCGCATGACTTCCGGTAAAAATAAACAAACGATTTCTATCTGGTTTCTGACAACTCGATATTTTCGACGTGTTACTGAAAAAAGACATCTACTTCTGCAACATACGGAAAAGATAATAAATTAAAGTACATTTATGTATATTAATAGATATTTTAATCGAAACCTTTCAATTTGGCTGAAAAATGGTAAAATTTTAGGTAGCCGAGTGCGTGGGGTAAATAATTACTATAAATTCAGTTGAGCAGTACATATGTTTCTATGTAAAAGTTATTGATAGGTGATAAATGTTTGAAATATCACTCTGTTACATTAGTTTCATAACTTCTATATAAAACAAATACACAGGTAGTGGTTGTTGTCATCACAGTAGAATTTATTTCAGCTCCTGTATTTTTTACCCAAAATTTATATATATAGACTCCAGTCCGACCCAATTTATCCTTTTTATCCCAAAGGCCTGGTGCACACTAAATGTGCCAATTTCTTTCAAAAATAGTGTATGTGTTGTTTTCTCCAAAAATTAAATTTACAAGAGAAAAGAAAGTTTGTTATTTCTATCTACTTATACTAATCTACTATTTGATATCTTTATCTACTTTATATATGCCAACCCATTCTTTTACAGTCTGATTTACTTTTGTTTGAACTATGCTCATGTTTGTAAGAAAATAACTGTTCCAGCTAAAGATTAATATTATATGGATCAACTGAAAACAAATTTTGTTGTATCTTCATTTCTATTTATTTATATGTGTACTTGAAAACCATGAATGTCTGTGATCTAGTTTAAATCTTATTTGTTTTCTGTTTGTATACTTTTGTTTGTCAGAATAAAAAACCTTACAGGGCTTACGATACTTTATAATACAATGTATTGACTTGAAATAAATTTTGTCTAATGCCATGTCTAGTATGCAGATGTACAGAAAAATTTAAAGTATAGATTTTGATCAGTTATGAAGATATGTAAATTTCAACATTTTTTTTAAATAGTAAACTATTTCAAAGCAATTAAATGTACGTGTTACATTAAAACTTATTACAAAACGTCATCTAAATTTTCTTAGTTCGTCCCATAAAATGTACTTGACTTTGTGTCGATCAGTATTTTGTATCTCATTTTGTGTTTGTTCCAAAAATCATGATCATCACTAATTCTCTCTCTCCTCCCTCTCTCTCCTCCCTCTCTCTCCCCCTCTCATTTGGCACTGGCAGAAACTAGATTCAAACAGAGCAGACCCTGATCAAATAGCTTCTATAGGATACATCTGATCTAGGTCTACTCTATGTCCAAAGGAGTAGAAAGGTGTTTTTATAGATTAAAGGGTTAAGATAAGCCTAGTAGATGCCTTTCAATTTCACTGTCAGATTTCCTGATGGTATTTTGTTTATTCTAAAGCTCAATACATCATTGACAAATTGATTCTCTTGTAAGTTTGAAATGGTCATTTTAGCCATCTGATCTGGATCTACTCTATTTGCAAATGCATTAATACTGCAGGAAAGTGTCTAACATGAAAATTATTATTTTGGTATATATTTTTCAACAATACATTTCCCACTTTGCATGCTTATTAAAATATCAAACTATTGCACACAGGCATACTGCAAGCAGGAAACATACAATTTACAGTACTGTTTGTATAACGGTTCAACACTGTCATAGATAAGACAGATAAGTCACCACAATATCTCACAGTAGAGTAGATGATCATGACACCCTGCTGTGTTTAGATAAGTTACCACAATATCTCACAGTAGAGTAGATGACACCATGCTGTGTTTTGTTTTTGATGTCCTGACCTTCAAATATAATTGGTAAGGGCTTGTTAATTTGAACACCTGCTATCAAGAGGGGGAAGGGGCCTTAGGCAGGAAATACACTCAATCAGGAAAGGCCCCATATGACATATATCACAGTAGACACAATTTCAAAAAGGTTTCAGCTTTTATAACATTTGTTCTTACTTCTGCATTAAAGTTTACAATTTTACTTCAACGTTTAAATTTTAACTTTCAAATATCAGAAATAAAATATAAATGCAATACAGCTGTGATACTGATCAGAAACTTTTGGCACATCACAACATCAAAAAGGCTTCAGCTAGCTTTTATTACATTGTTAATACTTCTGCATTAAACTTTACAATCTTACTTCAACAATTAAAAATTCACTTTCAAATGTCAAAAAAAATATATATAAAAAAAATATATATATATAAATGCAATACAGCTGAAATACTGATCAGAAACTTATCTCCAGTAAGATAAATTGTATTTTAATTGTCTGTTCTGCGAATTATTAATATTTATGTCTGATCTGGGGCCATACCTTATAAAGTCACTGAAATTTATCAGTTTCTAACTAAATATTAATCTGGTTGTGTGTTTACACCAAAATGATATTTGCAAATCAAACAGTGCAGACCTTGGTGAGAGAACCTCTAAGAATCACCTATCAAGGTCAACACTGTGTCTTATAAACTTTTTTTCTACATTTAAGGGTTAAATAGATATTCAGATTCAATATCTGAAGTAAGTTTTGATATACATAATACATGTCGCTCGAAAGTATGCTTGATAACCTGTACCTGGTTTAGGTGGTCACCTGCTGTAAATTGCCCAAGTTGCCACGTCCCTAGACTGACAGCTGACAGCAGGTTAGAAAATATATTTTGAATTGTACAACGAAGCATGTAATGCATTAACCTTGTCCTTCATGTAAATGCCTTTTCACATATTTTGCAAACAGATTGGACCCAGATCAGACGCTCCTGAAGAATATCAAAGGAAAGAAATATTGATAAAATATGATAACAGACTTTTTTTCTGGTAAAATCTTAGGAAATATTGCCTTATTAATAGGTCTGTCATGTAACTAGGCAGTTGCAGACTCTCTTTTTTTTAAAAGCAAAATGGCCCAAAATTTATGCAAATGAGGTTTGACGTTTCCTCTTTTAGATGCTAACTTACTACAACAACTGATCTAAGATAACCAAACAGCATTTTTCTTACATAATTCAGGTATAGAAAATCTAAGCGATAATCAGTACGTTTTATATCTATTGTATATACTCCTGGTTTCCCCACCCACTAATCTTGTACACAAATGGGAGGATCAATCGCTCAAAATAATAAATCTTGTAATGCAATTCACATTTCCTTTTAACCTTCAATTCTTTTAATATGTTTGTTTAAAAGAAAGTCGATAAAAAGTTTCTGTTTCATCAGAAAAGCGTGTACCGTTGTAATTATTGACATCAATCTTATTCGCTTGAGAAAAACAGCTGATTTTTACCGGAAGTCATGCGCGCGCAAAGGATTATGGGAAACCGAAACAAACCGAATGCAGCAGAAGCCATTTTGATTTGGTCCTTGAGTCGTGACGTCATTCCAATACACAATTTTAGGCCATAGGGACTTAACCAATGTGGTTTACGTGTAAAAAAAACTTTTGTTTTTTGTATGTGGTGTTTCCTTCATGACTCATATTTGTACTTTTTTCTGTTTGAAACAGATTTTGACTGTTTTAACTCAATTTTATAAACAATAACATATATTTATGGCAATTAGCATTATTCTTCTGGTTTACAATGATGACAAAAAAATGAATCTCCTCTCCTGACAACCCTCACAGATGTACAGTATATCAAATGTACCCAATGGTTACATTTGTCACACTGGGCCCACTTTGTGAAAACCAGTGAAGTGCATTTCTTCAGCTCCTCTGGCTGGAATCTATTGCATTTGCAACAAAGTTCTGAAGGATCAACATCAGATTCCGATTCACTTTCAGAACTTGAATATCTTGAGAGTGAGAGATTCACAACGGATGGGCCTGGCTGTTGTTGTTGCATTTTGAAGGGGCATATCTGTTTTATCGTTAATGATTTTGTCTTTGTTGATTTTGTTTGTTTTCTTGTTGATGTTATTGTCTGCTTTTTATTCCCTGTTTCTGATTTTTTGCCATATTTGTTGCTCTCTTCATGTTCTTTCATCTTCTCAAAAACAGTCTCTGTAATGGCCTTCCCTGATACAATCTTACTAATTGTGTTTCTTTCTTTTTTCACAGTCCTTTTTACTTCTTTAAGTTTTTCTTCCTTGTTGGATAAAAAGTCAATATAGCAATCTGACTTATCAGTGTCATTGTCACTGTCTGCTGCATGCTGTACAGTGCTGTTGGAAAACACTGTTGCTGGCGCTAAATGCTCATTCGGCACAGCATTTGAATTGAACGGGAGTATCCCTGTGCGTTTGAAACCCGACTGGATGTTTTCGGGTGACAAAGCCTTAAGATATACCTTGCATGCCATTTCACAAACATTGTAGCGGGTGATGGTGGTTGATGTCTGGCGCATGAATTTATGGCACAGATTGTTGTATATCCTCTCAAATGGCCCATAACAAGCTACATCCATTGGTTGTAAAACATGGCTGGTATGAGCAGGTAAAATGAATATGATGATTCCTTTGGATTTGGCCCACTCTGTTAAGTCCACTGAGACATGGGACCTGTGCCCATCAAGCAGGAGTAATATTGGCTGGTTCAGTCCAGGTACATTGTACATATTTGACAAAATGGTGTTCTAAATAGTGTCTAAAGATGATCCCATTTGACCATCCTGTCTCACTGACTGTTCCATCTGCTCCTGGAGATGAACCTTCCATTAAATCTGGAATCATTCTTTTGCCAGGGAAAACAAAGAATGGTGGTATTGCCACTCCACTAGCACTCCCACCACCTAGTACAGTGACATTCTTGCCTCGACCTGATGTGACTGATTGTGGACAATGGGTGGAGTCTGCAACAACATGGGGAGGCTTGTGGTCCACTGAAATTCCCTTTTCATCCACATTAAATATGAGATGTGGTTTATCAAATGTAAACACTGATAGTACTCCTCCACCACTTCCCTTGATGCCATTTTAGCCCTCAAATGTTCAAGTCCTCTAGGCTTTAACACTCTTAGTTCTGGCCACCTCTTGAGAAATCCTCTGATCCATTTTATGGTAAATGGTTTGTCTGATGTTCTTTTCCCAATCTGCACAGCATAATCAGAAGCAATGTTTACACATTCTTGCCTGGTATATCCATACCCATATGATGCCATTGTCTTAAAATGCTTCACTAGATGTGCCTCTTCATACTGGCTCAACACAGGACTTTTGCCAAACACTGCAGTATCAGGATCTACCTTTCCCAAAACTCTATCTCTGAGGGTAGTGTCAGGTACCCTAAACACCCTGGAGGCTTTCTTTACAGACATGGTCTTCTGCTTAACCATTAAATAGGCATTGGTCATAGCTGTAGGGGAGTAAAGCCTGTACCCCTTTCTTCTTTGCATTGGATTCACCTAAAAATACCAAAAAAAAATGCACTCAGGACTACAGTAACGAAAAACTAATAATATATTTGTTTAACCTTAAATTTATCAATGGAGGTCACGTGACTTTGACAGAAGCTTGTAAACAGTACGCAGACGGCATACAGTAAAATGAAAGAAACCTTTATAATTTGTGAATTAGGGGTATTTTCGAACAGTTTTTTGTTGCTTAACGTTTTTGTATTATTTATTGCTATGTTCTTTTGAAATTGTTCAATTTACCTGCTTAGACCGCATTTTCTCGGAACAGTAGCAAAATCTGTAGTAAACAAGCGTAGTAAAAATTTTCCCACGGTATGCGCATGCGCGGACGAAATCTCGCGAGACGCGGGAAGAAAACAAAAAAGGCACGACTCTAGGGCAGTAACGATTCAAGGGCCTCCGACGATACCCCCACAAACGAAGTTTTGGGGGGTATACTGGAGTCGCCATGCCCGTCCGTCCGGCTTGTCCGGATCATAACTTCCAAAGTATAAAAGCTATTGACTTCATAGATAGATCACATTGACCGCAAATGCAGTGCACAAGGTTTGTAACTCTATCTTGAGTATTTTTGGAGTTATTATGTCTCCCCCCATATTTATATGGGGGAAACATATTGTTTTCGTGAGAGTTGTCTGTCTGTCCGTCTGTCTGTCCGTCTGTCCGTCTGTCTGTCACACTTTTTGTCCGGACGATAACTTCAATATGCCTGATGCCAGTTGATTGAAACTTCATATATGGAAAGAGCATAATGAGAGGAAGTGTCATGCACAAGGTCCATAACTCTGGCTTCACTAATATTGGAGTTATTGCCCTTTGTAAAAAAAATCACACTTTTTGTCCGGACGATAACTCCTACATGCCTGATGCCATTGGATTGAAACTTCATATATGGAAAGAGCATAATGAGAAGAAGTGTCATGCACAAGGTCCATAACTCTGGCTTCACTAATATTGGAGTTATTGCCCTTTGTAAAAAAAAAAATCACACTTTTTTGTCCGGACGATAACTCCTACATGCCTGATGCCATTGGATTGAAACTTCATATATGGAAAGAGCATAATGAGAGGAAGTGTCATGCACAAGGTCCATAACTCTGGCTTCACTAATATTGGAGTTATTGCCCTTTGTAAAAAAAATCACACTTTTTTGTCCGGACGATAACTTCTATATGGCTCATGCCATTGGATTGAAACTTCATATATGGAAAGATCATAACGAGAGGAAGTGTCATGTACAAGGTCCATAACTCTGGCTTCACTAATATTGGAGTTATTGCCCTTTTTAAAAACAATCACAATTTTTTGTCCGGATGATTACTCCTATGTGACACATGCCATTGGAGTGAAACTTCATACATGGAACAATCATAATAAGAGAAAGTGTCATGCATAAGATCCTTAACTCCAGCTTCAATAAATTTAGAGTTATTGCCCCTTGTACATTTGTTTAATTCTTTCTTGTCCGGACGATAACTCCTACATGGCTCTTGCCATCGTATTGAAACTTCATATATGGAAAGAGCATGATGAGAGAAAGTGTCATGAACAAGGGCCATAATTCTGGCTTCAATACTTTTGGAGTTATTGCCCTTTGTTACATTTTTTGGCTGATCAATAACTCCTATTGACTGATGCTATTGGAATGACGTTTTATTTTTGGAAAGAGCATGATGAAAGTAAGTGTCATGCACAAGGGCCATAAATCTGGTATCAGTATTTTTGGAGTTATTAGCTGTTATCATTTTCTTCTTGAAAAATGTAGTGTGGAAAACGCATAATGAGGGGAAGTATCATTCGTCAAGACCATAACATTTTTAGTGATTTCCCTTTATATATTGTTTTTATTAGAGGGGAGACATCTGTTTTTTTGACAAAAACCTCTAGTTGCCCTTTGTTATTTTTCAGTTTTCCAGAGTTTTTTCTAAACCTTTTCAGATATTGAAGTGATATGTGGTATGTGGCTTTATTATGATGAGTTACAGATCAAGTTTGAATTTCGTTATGCTTCATTTATTTTTCACGGAAATACAGTGATTTTACTTAGAATTTTTCCGGAAATTCAGGTTTTCCGATGTTTTTTTCTAAACCTTTACAGATATTGAACTGATATTTGGTATGTGGCTTTATTATAATGAGTTACAGATCAAGTTTGAATTTCGTTATGCTTCATTGATTTTTACAGTGAATTTACTTAAGTAGAAATTTTCCGGAAATTCAGGTTTTCTCGAGTTTTTTTCTAAACCCTTGCAGATATTGATGTGATATTTGGTATGTACCTTTATAATTATGAGTTACAGATCAAGTTTGAATCTTTTTACACTACGTTGATTTTTAACGGAATTACAGCATTTTGACTTAGAATTTTTTAGGAAATTTCAGGTTTTCCGGAGGTTTTTTCTAACTAGCAGATATTATAGTGATTTATTTCTATAACCCCCATCTCTGTGTCAAATGTGCTAGTGGGGGTATTCATCACCTTTAGTGGTAGTTCTAGCAGGGGTGTGATTTTTCCGATTTTCAGAGGATTTCCTCCCTTTGAGCTTGATCCAAATTTCAAAAGTTGTCACATTCAATGAGATCAGCTCTGATCTGATAGTTTCGAACTGCCATGGGCAAGGGTAATTTCCTCCCCTCATTAGTTTCAGTAATCACACCCCTGGTAGTTCTAAATCTAGTTTTTCACTAAAATATACGGAGAAATAAGGCCCCATTCCCCCCTCTGAAAAGTATGTCCCCCCCCCCCCCCCCCCTTCTTGCCGGACGATAGTTAGTTAGATTTAGTTAATATAAATTATTGAATAAGTAAATGGTTGTATTTTAGCTACTTATAGCTAAATTGGCCATATTTACATGCTAAGCTAAGGTTTTACACAAATAGGTTATACATCATTCAATGAAAAAAAAGTCGCCTTTTGGTTTGTCCGCGCTTAAATTTCCCCCGGCTATGGACTCGGAACCCTTTCCCTTAGAACTGGGAAAAACCCTGCTCTCCAAAGTGTCCTAGTGTAAGTGAGAAAAACTTAAGTAAACAGTCTAAACGGCTTCGAATCATAAATGTGAATTTCCAAAGTCTGCGTAAGAAAGGAATACTTCTTGAGACAGATTGCGATCCAGATGTAATAATTAGGGCTGTCACGGTTGGACAATTCTTGAACCGGTTAATCAGGAACGACGAACCGTAACCGGTTAACCGCCATGTTTATCATCCGTGTCTTGACTGTATATAGGATAAAGCATGGTGCGCTATATATTCGGAAATTAAATCCTATTTGGGCCGATATAAGACTTGAAAAACTTGTTGACCTCCTGCTTGACTCATTTGTTGACCGAAATCATATAATCATTCATTTCAATCTGATAGATTTATGACGAAAGTGAAAGTAAGAATCGTGTTTACCTTTCGAGTCTCAACTTTCGCTAGACTGGTCTACTGTAAAATTATCAACTTCCGTTATGAATGTGTACTGACTAAAAGTGCAGGTTCAAATCATCGAATGCCCTTCCACTTTACTGTAATGCTTGTAAAAGTAATAGTACACACTACACAGAGATGGGGGGAAAACTGGATAAAATTGAGAACAAGCAAACATTGGTTTATTGGTAGACAAGTTAAACCACCGTTAGGCAAGTGGAAGACTGTGTTACCTTTCAATTAGATTTGGGAACTAGAGACAGTTCTTTTAAAATTACAATTAGCATGTAAATTTGATACGTAGGTCAATGTGTGAAATAAGAAATGTTTACCGAAGATGATATGTATATGGTTTACAGCCCCGAATAGTCAGATACCTGCGCTTTTCTCCATCATGGCATGTTGAAGGGAAACAAAATGACTAAAATGAGATATGACTGTATAAAATAATATTTTTAGCGTAATTTACTTTCCCAAATTATTACAGGCGGTTCACGGTTAGTGAAATTTTGAACTGGTTAGAACAACGAACCGAACCGTCAACGATTAACAGAGTAACCGTGACAGCCCTAGTAATAATTGGCACTGAGACTTGGTTAGACACCCTGGTCTCCTCAAATGAACTGCTCCCACACGAGATGGGCTATGACATACACCGGCGAGACCGGCCAGAGAGGCTCCATAGTGAGGCTCCATTTCAATTATCATCCTACCTGTCACACTGTTTAAACTTGTATTTATAGACAATAGTGCAGTCCAAGATTAGAAAACTTTTAATAATATCTACACTGCTTGCAATGCTTTGTTTACATGTTTCCAGCACATTGTTGGTTATTTTAAAGTTCCAGTTGAAGAGATTATTAGATAGTAGTCATATTTTCCATAGAAGGAAATTTGTATTTTAAGAACTATAACTCAATAGTCTATGACATGGTGTTCAGTATTACATTATTTTGTAAGTGTTTTTCCCTTAAATACTTGACTGTTTATGATTATAAGAGATTAATCATCAAAACAAATTAATTCAAAAGGTGTTTTTTTTGTAGGTCAGCTTCAAAATTATGTTAATAAGATAAAAATTTGTGTACCGAAAATGTACCGAACCGTGGCTCATATACCGTGTACTGAACCGAACTGTGGGGGTAGTGTACGGTTTCACCCCTATATAATGCCAATACCTTCTTCCCAAGAACCATTGTCTGCTGGAACCAGCTGCCTGCGTCCGTCACCGCTGCGGATTCCCTTGGAAAATTCCACCAGCGATTGACAACCACATACCCCTAAATTGAAAATTCCAAATCACTGTACATAGTTTTAACCTGATTTCAAAATTTTAACGGCACAGCTCAATCTGACTCACCATGTACATAAGTCATGCAGAGCCTTTATATGTTCCGGAAGGATCCCGACTATTTATCCGAAGAAGAAGAATCCTACAGGATTTTGCAAAGCGTTTAAAGGATTAAAGAAATGATTGTTTTACAAGAACATATTACTCTTTTTCATTTGTCTTGCAATGTGCTGAAGTTTTGAAATGTCAAAGTGTCAAAAACCTCATATTCTAGCTTATCGTGTATTACACTATTACATGTAGATAAGCGAGCTCACAGTGCAATGCTGGCGATATTTTCCACATGCCATCCATTTAATTTAGCCTGGTACGCTATATTATAGTGGTAGTTGTTGCATGTAGGTAATTTCAGAAATGAACTTGCTATCAACAATAATTTTCAGTATAAATATTAAATGCTTATGTCCCTACAATGAACACATATGTAATTAAGTAGTTATTGAACGCGAATTGATTGTAAGTAAACAATGTGTGTATAATGGCCCTTATTTACTTCTGTAGAAAAATTACTCCTGTACAGCCTCTTTATAGGGAAAATGGTCAAATTTATTTACTGAATGATCTCTCACACAATGTACAGATGAATTGTTGGTGAAATATCAAAAGAAAACTCACTTTTGCAAACAATTTGTACTGTAGAGATTAGAATTAGGTACGGGTTGACTAGTTATGAGAATATATAATCAGTAAAAACAAAAAATAATGATTATTACATAAATTTTAGCATTTTAATGCTGATTGTTGTATCGTCAAGCATAATGCTATCTTGTTTACATTTTTTCAACCAGAAGCTGCACAAAAATTGTGTTTTCTATAGGAAATAACGATACCCCGATAGTAGCGAGCCCACGATAACTTAAGTCCGAGTATATCCTGGCACAAAAGGTGCCAGGCGCATGCTGGGACTCACCCATGAACTACGCCCCATTTACGATCGAAGTAACTTATGATCGAAGTATGCAAAACTAACCGTTAACTATCTATTTGTATCACTATCCATTCCAAAAAACAGGACCAGGAAAATAACTATTTTGTCCATGAAAATTAGTACATGTAGGTGTAACTGTTAAACTTTGGAATAAACACAGAGCAGGAAAAGGGTTTTAACAGCTTTTCTTACAAACAAATCTGACAAAGGAAAAACAAAAGATATCCAGCACATTCTCTCTATGCCAGAATGGTCTGAAGCCTGCTGTTTATAATATCATTTCGTTGCAAAAGTTCTGGACTGATTGTCTTAACCCTTTCCTTGTTCTGTATTTGGTCCAACTTTCAATACCTACTGAATATTCATGAACAAAATTGTTACAATGAAATATGGAAGGTGTAACATTGTAGTCATTTTAGAAACTAAAGAAACGGATCGATCAAATTCCATTACGGCATTAGCAAATTGAGCAGACCCTGATCAGATTGCTCCTATAGGAGCTGTCTGGTCTGGGCCTACACTGTTTGCAGATATATGAAAAAGCGTTTATCTGACAGAAAGGGTTAAAGATACTTTATTTGTAAATTTTGTAAAAACTACAGTCCTACACCGACTCTGTGATTATGAGGGTAAAGGCATTTCTTTCACAAAAATCTGTAATCTGTTACCATCCTGTTTTTATGAATTTAAAAATAGCTATTTGCCTCAATTCTAAATTTTACCCAGTACACCACTTATTTCCCTTGTCTTCATTTTTATCATTTCACTCTCTTTTTTTTTCCATCTAGGGTATGGAAGACAAAGCACATAGAAACATTATTGTGTTCAATGCGTCAAAGAAGGAAATTTTTACCCCAAGCAGTGGCTTCAAAACTTTGAACAGAAAACTTCGATCAACATGGAAAATAAACACGTAAGTAAATACTACTTTTCATGCAGTAATATCTGATTTGTGTTCACATTCTCTTCAGTGCAAAAACTATGTTTTATTTAAATATCATTATGTTATTAGTAAAACCTTTACAGCTTTACCTCATGAACTTCTATGTGGGAAATACTGAAATATAATACATGTAACAGTAAATTGAGTATTTAATAACTGATTTTTATGCCCCCCAGATCAGATCGGGGGCATATTGTTTTTGCCTTGTCTGTTTGTATGAGAATCAGATCTATATAATTCCATAAGCAAACAGAACAGACAGGAGATATATATACTAGAACTACTAGAACTTATACAGGAGATGTCTGTTACTCTGTTTTTAAATGCTTTTCTACAGGGTAAAGGGTTAACCCATTCCCTCATAGGCTATTTTTAGATCATGCCTCTTTGAATAAATCTACCCAAAAGGAGCATTAACTAGAGAAAAGGAAAATTTTAGAAGTTTGTAGTTTGAAACCATTGTGATAAATAGAGCATTTGCTCCTATGGGAGCAAATGCTCTATTTATCACATTGGTTTCAAGAAGTGGCATTTACAGAGGCGTCAATATGAGGGAATGGGTTAAAATGCTTAGTTTGTATACATGTTCTTGTACTATTAATTTTGTGACATTGTAAATGTATAATTTCTAAACAGTTAGCAGTTAATTATTAACTTTTTACTCCATGAATATTCATGTAAGAAATAACTATGACATATGATGTTAATTAGATTCATTTTGGTAATGGAAATAAAAACAGGGAAATGTGTCCATGGCAGAATCCTATCTATATTATTTCATATGCAAGCAGAGCAGACCCTGATCAGATGGCTCCTACACTGTTTGCAAACGCATATTTATGGAGAAAAGGATTAAATGAGTTAAACTGATAAAACTTGATACTTGAATTTTGATTAACCCTTTCCCTCAGAAGCTCTTATAAATGCGTTTTCAGATATTTGGAAACAGAGTAGACCCAGATCAAATGGCTCCTGTGTTTGCTTATGGCATAGGTCTGATTCCACATTTTTTTATATACCACTCACAACAAAGTATATACGTGTAGTTTTTGACTCATCAGTCCATCTGTGTATCATAATACATTGTTGCACATCTAGCACTATAAGCTTGGATGAGTTCGATTTTCAGAGGAGTCTGTCATGGCGAAACAACTTTTTTCTCTAATAATGTGGCGGCGTGGGGTATGTGAGTTTGCTCACTAAATTTCTTTAATTGTCAAAGCAAAAAATTACCTTGAAAATTTTCCATTATAAAAATTCAGTTAATAAATAACCATGTTGTCATTATTTCTTTCATGAATACTGAACAGGTAAAGGGTGAAAAACTAAACAGAACATCCAATAGCTGTTTCTCATCCGCCTAACTCCTCTCCTTTATCATATAGTGGAATTTCTTCATAAGTGAATGAATGATTGATATGATATTCATGTCATGTGCATGAAGGTGAGATAACTTGGTTTACAGTATCCGTTCTGCAATTGTCTTTGATTTTTATAACAAATTCTTGCCTAAGTGTTAAAGTCCTCCTGTATCATTCGGTGGAATTTCTTTATATATGCATGGATGATTGATTTTCATGTCTAGTTATGCATGAAGCAGTGATAACTTGAATTGCAGTATCCTTTCTCCATCTGTCCATATGTTTCTTGTCTAGCAAAGTCTTTATTATATAGTTTTGACGTTGTCCATGCATCCCGGAGTGATGGACTGATATATCAGAAACAGTTTTGAGTTTTTCATTGAAACTTTGAAAATTGTGTAAATGTTTAGTATCATAACTGAATATGGATCTGCATGTATCAATCACATATACCTTGGAATACCAGAGCTATTGCCCTTTGTCCGCTAAAAAGTGTAATGTTTTTGCATGTCCAAAGCCATTTCTTAGAAAAAAATTCGAGTATTTCTATGAAACTTTGTGTAAATGTTAAGTAGCATACGGATTTATGTGACTCTACAAGTATCATTTATATTGACAATGGCCCTTTGTTTGTCAGTTTGGAGCCATATCTCATAAACTATGTGACATTATACTGTGAAACTTTATATAAAAAATTTGTACCATGAGGAAATGCCACCCTGAAAGTATCACTTGATCTTGGGGAATATCAGAGTTACTGTCCTTTGGATGCCAAAAACTTAACCTTTTTATCTGTCTGGAGTCATATCTCAGAATTGATTTGGAGCGTTCCTTTGAAACTTAGTGTAAATGAACCATAAGGAAATTCCGCCCTGCAAGTGTCACTGATATATATTGTACTCTGAACACCAGCGTTATGGTCCTTTGTGAAATACTTAACCATTATGTCATTTTGTCTGTCTATGTCATATCTGAGAAACTGTTTGGACTTTTTCAATGAAACATTATGTAATTTATTAGTACCGTAAAGAAATGTGACCCTGCAAGTATCACTCACATTTACATTGGGAAACCAAAGTTATTTCTCTCTGTTTTCCAAAACTTAACCTTTTTGTCCCTCTAGTCAATAACTCAGTTTCATACTTAGTTTGTTTGGTGGGGTATATCAATTCAACAAAATTGCTTCTTATTTACCGGAATTTCTTCTTATTTGCATGAACATAATTATGTGCTTTTCCGTGCAATAACCTTGATAAAACTGCTAAGAAATAGCAATGTAAATGAATAACCTTGATAAAACTGCTAAGAAATAGCAATGTAAATGAAAGTTGTTTGAGCATGGGTTCCACCTTTGGGCATGTAATGCCCCACCTTGCAGTATACTGTGTTATAATACCCCACCTTGCAGTATACTTTGTTAGCTTTAATTCCCCACCTTGCGGTATACTGTGTTTAAAAGCTATATCTGCCCACCTTGCAGTATACTTTGTTAGCTATAACGGCCCACCTTGCAGTATACTGTGTTAGTTATAATAGCCCACCTTACAGTATACTGTGTTAGCTATAACGGCCCACATTGCAGTATACTGTGTTTAATAGCTATAACGGCCCATCTTGCAGTATTCTGTGTTCGCTATAACGGCCCATCTTGCAGTATACTGTGTTTAATAGCTAAAACGGCCCATCTTGCAGTATTCTGTGTTAGCTATAACGGCCCATCTTGCAGTATACTGTGTTAGCTATAATGGCCCACCTTGCAGTATACTGTGTTTAATAGCTATAACGGCCCACCTTGCAGTATACTGTGTTAGCTATAATGGCCCACATTGCAGTATACTGTGTTAGCTATAATGGCCCACCTTGCAGTATACTTTGTTAGCTATAATGGCCCACCTTGCAGTATACTTTGTTAGCTATAATGCCCCACCTTGCAGTATATTTTGTTAGCTATAACGGCCCACCTTGCAGTATACTTTGTTAGCTATAATACCCCACCTTGCAGTATATTTTGTTAGCTTTAATGCCCCACCTTGCAGTATACTGTGTTTAATAGCTATAACGGCCCACCTTGCAGTATACTGTGTTAGCTATAATGGCCCATCTTGCAGTATACTGTGTTTAAAAGCTATAATGGCCCACCTTGCAGTATACTGTGTTAGCTATAACGGCCCACCTTGCAGTATACTCTGTTAGCTATAACGGCCCACCTTGCAGTATACTGTGTTAGCTATAACTAACAGAGCTATACTGTGTTAGCTATAACGGCTCACCTTGCAGTATACTGTGTTAGCTATAACGGCCCACCTTGCAGTATACTTTGTTAGCTATAATGACCCACCTTGCAGTATACTGTGTTAGCTATAACGGCCCACCTTGCAGTATACTGTGTTAGCTATAAAGGCCCATCTTGCAGTATACTGTGTTTAATAGCTGTAATGGCCCACCTTGCAGTATACTATGTTAGCTATAATGGCCCACCTTGCAGTATACTTTGTTAGCTATAACGGCCCACCTTGCAGTATACTGTGTTAGCTATAATGCCCCATCTTGCAGTATACTGTGTTAGGTATAATGCCCCACCTTGCAGTATACTGTGTTTAATAGCTATAATGCTGCACCTTGCAGTATACTTTGTTAGCTATAATGCTGCACCTTGCAGTATACTGTTTTTAATAGCTATAATGGCCTACCTTGCAGTATACTGTGTTTAATAGCTATAATGCCCCACCTTGCAGTATACTGTGTAAGCTATAATGGCCCACTTTGCAGTATACTGTGTTAGCTATAATGGCCAACCTTGCAGTATACTGTGTTAAATAGCTATAATGGCCCACCTTGCAGTATACTTTGTTAGCTATAATGGCCAACCTTGCAGTATACTGTGTTTAATAGCTATAATGTCCCACCTTGCAGTATACTGTGTTAGCAATAATTATCCACCTTGCAGTATACTGTGTTAGCTATAATGCCCCACCTTGCAGTATACTTTGTTAGCTGTTACAATGCCACACCTTGCAGTATACTTTGTTAGCTATAATGGCCCACCTTGCAGTATACTTTGTTTGCTATAATGGCCCACCTTTTTAGCTCACCTGGCATAAAGTGCCAAGGTGAGCAATTGTGATCACCCTGTTTGAGTCGCTGGTCCCCGGTCGTCAACTTTTTTCTCCTGAACTACTTGCTGGATTTTTAGCTCGCCTGTTCGTAGAACAGTATAGCTTATGCTATACCCCCGGCGTGAGCGTGAGCGTGAGCGTGGGCGTGAGCGTGGCCAAGGTTTAAGTTTTTTGGACGGGTTGTTTTAAAGCTTAATATTTGTACTAGGATGCTGAAATTTTGTATGGAAGTTCATTTGAGGTTAAATATTGCTGTTATGAAGTTAAACATTAAAAATATTTTTCAATTTTATCAATTTTTGACATGTTTTGGACTTAGTCCTTTTGGCCACAAATCACCAGGTTAAAGTTTTTTGGACGGGTTGTTTTAAAGCTTAATATTTGTACTAGGATGCTGAAATTTTGTATGGAAGTTCATTTGAGGTCAAATATTGCTGTTATGAAGTTAAACATTAAAAATATTTTTCAATTTTATCAATTTTTGACATGTTTTGGACTTAGTCCTTTTGGCCACAAATCACCAGGTTAAAGTTTTTTGGACAGGTTGTTTCAAAGCTTAATATTTGTACTAGGATGCTGAAATTTTGTATGGAAGTTCATTTGAGGTCAAATATTGCTGCTATGAAGTTAAACATTAAAAATATTTTTCGATATTATCAATTTTTGATATGTTTTGGACTTAGTTTTTTGTGGGGCCAAAAATCACCAGGTTAAAGTTTTTTGGACGGGTTGGTATAAAGCTTAATATTTGTGCTATGATGCTGAAATTTGGTGAGAAGGTTCATATTGTCGTGACCCTTCCGACCATGCCAATATTTTTGCCCTTCTGACCTTGACCTTTGACCTACTTTTGCAAAAATCTTTAAATATCTATATTATTGGAGCCATTTGGCCTAGGGCTTCCATACTTGGTATGACCATGCCAATATTTTTGCCCTTCTGACCTTGACCTTGACCTTTGACCTACTTTTTCAAAAATCTTTAAATGCCTATAGTATTTGAACCAATAGACTTCTTTAAGATGTAAGGGCTTCCATACTTGGTATGCAAATTTCTTGTGTTAAGAGTTTTGCAACAATATTATTGTTTGCCCTTCTGACCTTGACCGTGACCTTTGACCTACTTTTGAAAAAATCTTTAAATGCCTATATTATTGGAACCAATAGGCTTAGGACTTCAATACTTGGTATGATCATGCCCACTTTTTTGCCTTTTGCCCTCCTGACCTTGACCTTTGACCTACTTTTGCAAAAATCTTTAAATGCCTATAGTATTTGAACCAATGGACATAGGGCTTCCATATTTGGTATGATCATGTCAACTTTTTTCCCCTCCTGACCTTGGCATTTGACCTACTTTTGCAAAAATCTTTAAATGCCTATAACATCCAACAATATTGTTGTTTTGCCTTCTGACCTTGACCTTCGACCTACTTTTGAAAAAATCTTTAAATGCCTATATTATTGGAACCAATAGGCCTAGGACTTCCATATTTGGTATGATCATGCCAACTTTTTTGCCCTCCTGACCTTGACATTTGACCTACTTTTGCAAAAATCTTTAAATGCCTGTAACATTTGAACCAATGGGCCAAAGGCTTCCATACTTGGTATGCAACTTTCTTGTGTTAAGACCTTTCCAACAATATTGTTTTTGCCATGTTACTTTGACCTACTTTTGCAAACTTCTTTAAATGCCTATAAAATTTGAACTGGTAGGCCAAGGGCTTCCATACTTGGTATGCAACTTTTTTGTCTTAAGACTTTTCCAACCATACCATTGTTTTTACCATGTGACCTTGACCTTTGACTTAACGTTTGCAAAAGTCTTTAAATGCCTATATCATTGCAACAAATAGGCCTAGGGCTTCCATACCTGGTATGACCATGCCAACATGTTTGCCTTTCTGACCTTGACCTTTGACCTACTTTTGCAAAAGTTTTTAAATGCATATACTTCCATACTTGATTTGTATCTTTTCTGTCTGAAGACATTTTCAAACACACCAATGTTTTTTACCATATGACCTTGATATTTCACCTATTTTTGCAAAAATCTGTAAGTGCCTATAACTTGGAACCAGTATACCTAGGACTTCAATACTTGGTATGACCATGCAAACATATTTGCCCTTCTGACATTGACCTTAACATTTGACCTACTTTTGCAAAAGTCTTTAAATGCATATAACATTGGAACCAATAGACCTAGGGCTTCCATACTTTGGATGTATATTTCCTGTCTTAAGACTTTCCAACCATACCAATGTTTTTACCATGTGACCTTGACTTTGACCTTTGACCTTTTTTGCAAAAATCTTTAAATGCCTATGCTATTGGATGCAATGGACATAGGACTTATATACTTGGTATGACCATGCCAACATTTTTACCCTTCTGACATTCACCTTTGACCTACTTTTGCAAAAATCTTTAACTGCCTATTACATTGGAACCTGAATAGACCTAGGGCTTCCATATTTGGTATGTATCTATTTTGTTTAATAATCTTCTTAAATTTATGAAAACTGGTATTTGGTTGCCTTTGGTTGTGATATTGATGCAGTTCAGTTTAAATTGAAAATTGATTTTTTTTTGTATTCAATATGACACGTTTTAGACTTAACTTTTAAACAGGCGAGCATCAGGTGGCTTTGACACCATTTCTGGTTACCAAAGTTGGCAGGAATGTTCTTTGGGTCAAGACAACCTCTTTCAAAGTTGTTCAAAGAATTTGATTCCATGAAAAACTCTGGTTTATGTGTAGCCAACATATTTGGCATTATCGTTTTCATTTATGTTATGCAAAAGCTTTGATATTTTGTCACAGTTGTGACATAGTTATCCCTACCAAACTTGTAAGGGCCCTGCATTGAAAATGTCTGTCCATCCGTCCGTCCTTCAACAGTTTTGATGTGATGCGATAACTCAAACAGTAATTCACATATTGGTTTCATATTATGGGCATGTGCTTAGTATCATCAGAGGAAGACACCTATAGTTTTTGGGTTGAATTGGAATATTAGGTTTAGAGTTATCTGCCCTTGATTCTTCAAAAATGCTGTCAACAATTTTGATGTGATGCGATAACTCGAAGATCATCAGCGGAAGACACCTATAGTTTTTGGGTTGAATCGGATCATTAGGTTTAGAGTTATCTGCCCTTGATTCTTCAAAAATGCTGCCAACTTCTGTTAACAATTTTGATGTGACGCAATAACTCAAGGAGTACTTCACATATTTGGTTCATATTGAGAGCATATGCTTAGTATTATGAGAGAAAAACACTTATAGTGTTTGGGTTGAATGAGATCGCCATGTCAAGAATTATCTGCCCTTGATTTATCAAAATGCCATATTCAGCAAAAGAATATCTGCAGGGCCCTCTCTGACTGAGTCAGTTTTCTAGTTCACCAGCACAATGGCTGCATCCTTGGGAGGGTCAAATAATCTAGCATGCATATTAACAGAGTTGTGGCCCTTTGAAATACTGGTTTTTTCGCAGGAACCTTGGCATTTGCATAGTGCTTTTGTTTCACTATGATGTTCTTGAATTGAGGATGATGTACCTTATGCAGCAATATTCAAAAATACAAGTTTGATCTTGATCTTAAACCATATCTGTATTATCACTTGATCCTTTGTACACCCAGACCACGATTACCAGTTTTCAGACTCTATTTCATTGGTTTTCAAACAAACTTTTTTCATTCTCTTTACTTTCAGAAACAAAGACGAAATCACAGATGAAAAGCTTGCAGGATCTAGGATATTTGTATTAGCTGGAAGTAGAGAAAAGTTCTCTCAAGCAGAGGTACTTATTTGAATTACAATCAAGTTTACGTATAGGTTAGTGTTTGTTAGTCAGCATTTACAAAATTAAATCGGTAAACATATTTGTCACCACCCATCGCGTCGCTAACACCAATCACCAGGTTCATAACACTATCATGTCAGTTTTCATAGCAATGGAAGGTCAAGCGATTAAAATGGAAAATCTTGATAAAAATTCTTGAACTTGCTAGCATATTGAATTCTTGACGAAGACACAAGTTTTAAACATAAACACGCAACAACCGCTGCAGAATCCCGCCAATAAAAGTGGTAGGCGATTATTTTGCTAAGAGTTTTCCGCTGTTTCGATTTGATTAAGAGTATACATATGAAAGTCGTTTGAAGATTTCAATCTATTCTTTTAAAGCCATTTTTCAATCACATGTGTGAGGCCAGACACATATTCTAATAAAAATTGATCTGAATACCTCAGTTACATTTGCTATGTGTGTGTGGCTGTACAGTCTAAAATTTCAAAGGCGATTAGCATTTCTACAGACACCGTAGAATCTCTTCGGCCATATACTTCAGTGGTCACACATGCAAGTTTGGTTGTAAAAAGCTATGGTGGCCGTAGAAATTATAACTACTCGAAAATTCTACAACGATTTTATGACATCCGAACCGGTGTCACAGATTTTCTCTGTTTGTCGCAAAAATCTCTCGATTTTAGAGATCTATGACCTCCTTGAGACAGCCGTAGGGCAAATGTGACTCAAGTTTAAACTTGATACCTTATAGTGAAAACATTCAGATCTATTTCGTTCGTTTTAGACATTGGGTGATTTGTGCTTACGATAAAAATCAGTTTAATATTTCATGTGATAATTGTGTCATTTGTTTCCCCCTTTTTGAAATCATTTCAAAAACTTGATTCATTTGCTGAAAAATTTGTCCGTAATATCGAGGCGTCATGTTAATTTCATTTGCTCCAACAGGCGCCAGCCGCTAGCCATTACATCCTGTCCCATAACTGATTCTGAACGCAGGTGCAATATAAAATCGAACGACTTACTGGGTAAATTGTCACTTACTTCGGTGAATCGACACTTACTTAAATAAATGGCCAGTAAGGGCTGATTTATTAAAATAAATCGCCCAGAGAATTTGAAAAATACTGCAACACCATTGGACAAAATATAATTTCAATCACTAATCTTTGTTTTGCTATTGTATATAGTAGCTGACAGATATTACAAATATAATTAGTTTTGTTTGGTCTGCTTGCGATCAGTGGAACTTGGTCACCACAATTTGTGCCTTCTAACCATAACTTTGTTTTACATTGACAGATTTCTATGAATTTTGGCATATGTCATATTCATGTGGATACAGTATGTCCTGTGTAAGAAACATAACTCTATGGTCCACTTCATTCATTTTTCAATTATCTCATTTGTTTATTAGTGAAGCTCACCTAAGCATGTCTGCAATTTACTTCAAACAAGATCTTTTGTAAAACACTTGACTCGAGCAAATTGTGACTTAAATTGACAGAAATGGTCCTTGAGAGTTTGGTGGTGTTTTTTTCTCAATTTGTTCAAAGAATTAAAACCAAAAGGAAAACTTAACAATTTTATTTTCTGAAGGGACAGAACTGAGCAGATTTCAATATAATTTGGTAGAAATGACCATCTATCAAACTTGTTCAAATCATTGTAATTCGTTAAAAAACATGGCTGTAGTAAAAACATGGCTGTAGCAAAAACTTCACTTTCTTCTCTTCAGATACTACAGGGCAGATTTCAGTATGTTGCTTTAGGTATCCTGCTACCAAATTGTACAAGTCACTGTTAGTCATTAAAAATATGGCCGTTGGGAGTGGGGCTACTCTATCCAGATATGCCTATGATGAATTTTCAAATCCTTTACTCTGAAACCAGAGCAGATTTCAATAAATTAACCCTAACCCCTCTTACTAAAATTGTTCAAACAATTGGGATTCATTAAAAATAGCCTCCAGGTGCAGGGCTATTTTTTTCATAATATGGCTCAGCAAAATTTTTGAAAAAGAACTCCTGAAATCACTTGGTAGGTTTCAGTATACTTTTTAGAATGTTATTTACATGTAGGTGACCTCAAGGTAAGTTGTTCACCAGGAGTTGGCTTATATGACTGTTCTGAAAATCTCCTCTGAAACCACGAATTGAATTTAAAAAAAAATGACAGTAATGTTCTTGTGACACGTTAACAAAATTGTTAAAGTTGTTATTTATTTTAAGAAAATATGGATGCTTGCTAGAGATAAAACTTCTTGAATTACTTATATACAGTAAAACCTCTCTTTAACGACCGTTCCTATAGGAGCGTTCTGTTTTACTTTCACCTTGCTTTAAGCAGCCACCTGCCCTAAATACCAAATAATCAGTACAATTTAGTAGCCGTTATAGAGCGGTTTTACTGTATTTAAACCTTCTGCTTGATGAATATTCATGCTTGTGAGTATTAATTCTTGTATTAATATATAAAATAAGGAATTTTATTGCCTTGTAATGCAGTGGATTGTCTGGCATATGGCTATCCAATCTGATTCACAAATCAGGACACACAAATCGTGAATCAATCCATGAATCATATGTATGTATATGATGTTAGGATTTGTTGTTTCATCAGTTAACATTTTTAACTGACAAAATTTATTAAAACTTTAGAAGCTTTTAAAACTTTAGCAGTTTTGTTTTCCAAAGATATCAGTACAGGTATCACTAGCAAACTTCACACTCTTAGTCATCATCAATCTTGTTTGATTAAATAGTCTATCATAATGTGGCATTTTAAAATACTGATTTTCACATACAGGTGAGCAGTGGTATCCACTTGTGGGGCTCTTGTTTAGTAGATGAACTAAGTGGAATATGCGAAGTTAATATCCTATAATATAACAAATGTATATACAAAAGTCAAATGTACAGACATGCACTTTTCATATTGCCATTTACAGGGTGTGTCAGCAAAGTGAAAGCCCCTACAAATATATCTATTAACTATAGTATAAAGTGTCCACAATCCAGACACTGTTATTGCTAGATTTGTGCAGCATAACCTCTAAAGTGTTGTCAGTGCCCAAATAACAAATTCTATCACATTCACATGCTGGCAAGTTATTGTTAAAGCTATCCAGTCAAACCATCTGTATTATGTTAACATCTTCTCTGAAGTAAAAGAATAGCAACACATTTATCCCACAAGGCCTGAAGCTTAAAAATTATGAAAGTAATTTTATACATTTAAGCATTGAAGGCTAAATGTTATAATCTGCCCAAACCTTGGCCATAACCTTTTAACTATTACAGATAGATACTTCATGCATTGCATGTTTACTCATCTCATAAAGTTGCAACTTTAAGTTGTGCTCAGCATTTGTTAGGTGTATAGTGTTTCACAAAGACATTTTGTTTTCAGTTTGATGTTCTGAAGCGATATCTTGATACAGGTGGTAGCATACTTGTTCTGATTGGAGAAGGTGGAGAGTCCAGATTTGACACAAACATCAACTTCTTTCTGGAAGAATATGGAATTAATGTAAATTCAGGTAGGTTTTAGATAGGGCTGGACCGATATCACCGATGCATCGGTAAATCGTCGTGAGAAGTCTGCGATGTAACATCGCGATACCAAGTCCAAAACATCGATGTTTGGCGATACTTTGCAATGTTTGAATACTTGATATAATTAATGATATAATAAACATGAGATTACTCGGATCTGTTATTATGCATCATCCCCAAAAGCCAAATAAATCCACATGAACTTACTCAGCTTAAAACGCTTCTGCAGTGCTTATTATTTACTTGTTATCGCTTAGGTCCTATAAATTAATATTAATCGCAACAACACGGTCGTACTCTACCTCTTTTTCATTTGCGGAAATCGGCGAAGTGTTCTGATTGAATAAATATGTGTATAAGATGCGGGCCGAACTGTAATTTCTTACGCAGGTTATGCGGCATATATCCGGCCCAAGATTTAGACATCATGATCAGTTAATCTGCATAGTGCAGTGAGTGCACTAAGATCTGTCATGATAATATTCATTTAATGAAAATTTCGGCCATGAAAAATGCCGAAAAAATATGTCTCGATTAGCTACTGTTTTAAGAGAA
Organism: Azorinus chamasolen; assembly: GCA_963576725.1. Classification (NCBI taxonomy): domain Eukaryota; kingdom Metazoa; phylum Mollusca; class Bivalvia; order Cardiida; family Solecurtidae; genus Azorinus; species Azorinus chamasolen. The sequence continues at coordinate 33,399,477 of OY755243.1, read as the reverse complement.
TCCGGCACTTGACCGCGTATAGTAAGGTTGGGACCAGCACTGGAATTTCCCCTGCCCTATTTGCAAAATACTTCCAATGCTGTAAGCGACTGTTTTGTAGTAAAAATGACAGCCGAAATTGAGATTGAGCGAGCGCCTCTGTCTTTTAAGTAGAATGTTTGGAAACATTTTGGACTTGAAGAAGGAGACAAACAGAAGGTGATGTGTCTTCTGTTTTTTTGTATTGCTCAGTTCACTGAATACAGCAGTTTATCAGTTGTTAAACATGTATTATTATTACATATTGGCCTTGGTTATGCAAATATTTTATTCAAATCGAGTATCATGATGTATCATCGAATCGCTACTACATAATCGTGATGTATCGCGATACTAAAATGAGCAGCAATATCCAGCACTAGTTGGCCGGATTGCTCGCAATCCAGGCTTATAGATTGGCGAATGCCGGCCGTCCGTCCGGTTGACCTTTTTGTTTGAGTTAGTTATAGCCAAAATATAATATCTACAGTAACCAAACTTGGCATGTGGGTTCAGAATGAGGGTCCCATTACATGTCATAGGTTAGCAGGTTACTATGACCCCTTTTTGACCTAGTTTTTACGCTTCATTGACTTAGAGAATTTCCAGGTTGACCTTTTTGTTTGCGTTAGTTATAGCCAAAGTATAACACCAACAGTAACCAAACTTGGCATGTGGGTTCATAATGAGGGTCCCATTACATGTCATAGGTTAGCAGGTTACTATGACCCCTTTTTGACCTAGTTTTTACGCTTCAATGACTTAGAGAATTTCCAGGTTAACCTTTTTGTTTGCGTTAGTTATAGCCAAAGTATTACACCTACAGTAACCAAACTTGGCATGTGGGTTCATAATGAGGGTCCCATTACATGTCATAGGTTAGCAGGTTACTATGACCCCTTTTTGACCTAGTTTTTACGCTTCATTTACTTAGAGAATTTCCAGGTTGACCTTTTTGTTTCCGATCGATAACTAATAAACGACGTGGCCTAGAATCTTCAAACTTGCTGTGGTGGTTGGTCATGACAACTAGATGACCCCTAGGTCAAAGGTCAAGGTCACAATGACCTGAACTGGTGAAATAGTTTCCGATCAGTAACTGCTCAAGGGTTTGGCTTGGGATCTTCAAACTTGCTGTGATGGTTCGTCATGACCACTTGATGACCCCTATAGTTTTTGAGGTCAACGGTCAAGGTCACCATTACCTTAACTAGTAAAATGGTTTTTGATCAATAACTGCTCAAGGGTTTGGCTTAGGATCTTCAAATTTGCTGTGGTGGTTGGTCATGACCACTAGATGGTCCCAAATGTTTTTGAGGTCACTAGGTCAAAGGCCAAGGTCACCATGACCTTAACTGGTGAAATGGTTTCCAATCAATAACTGCTCAAGGGTTTGGCTTAGAATCTTCAAACTTGCTGTGGTAGTTGGTCATGTTCACTGGATGACTCCTATTGTTTTTGAGGTCACTAGGTCAAAGGTCAAGGTCACCATGACAGTAACTGGTAAAATTGTTTCTGATCAATAACTGCTCAAGGGTTTGCAGGGTTCCCACGGACAGGGAAAAGTCAGGGAAAAAAGGTTTTTTTTCAAGATCAGGGAAAAGTCAGGGAATTTTTTAATTGGTCAGGGAAATTTGAAATTTGGCAAAAGTCAGGGAAAAGTCAGGGAAATTTGGAACCAAAGGATGAGGGTTGAGGAAATATGTCAAAAAGGAGAAAGAATGAAAACCAAACCAAATATCTTTATACATCATTGATTAGCTTTGTATATTTCACATCCAAATTTTATAGTATATCTGTCATGAAGTCTGTTAAAACAAAATCATTGGGGAATTCTAGCACCTCTGCAAGACTCCAGCATCCATTTTGACAGCAGTGCTAGAATAGGGCAGCAATGCTAGATATTGGACATTCTACTGTAGTGTCTCAGGCTGGGCAGCTGCTAGATATTGGACATTCTACTGTACTGTCTTCACTTGTTAGGACAGGCTGGGCAGCAGTGCTAGATATTGGACATTCTACTGTACTGTCTTCACTTGTAAGGGCAGCAATATTTTGTCTGCTATTATGAAAACAGTGAAAATGCAGACCCTTTTCTGGCGTCTACAGAGACCCATTAAAAGGACCTATTTTTCACAATTTGGGAAAAACACCCCATGTGATGCAAAATTTTGATTAAATTGCAAAACAAGAGGGCCTGAAAATGCATATATTAGGACATGTTTGGCATCATGCATGTTACATTCAGTATTGAGCAATTAAGAATGAAAAAGTCAAAAACATTTTTAAAATGATCGAAACACTACTGCTTTATATACAGTTGTCATAAAGAGAGAGGTGATAAGGATAGGCTGATGGGGAGGACGGAGGCCAACATGTATTGATCATGCTCATAGATGACCAATTAAACTTCTGTTAACATGGGGTCAGGGAAAATTGAAATTCGGTCAGGGAAAAGTCAGTGAAAAGTCAGGGAATTTTATTTTTTCTGTTTTGTGGGAACCCTGGTTTGGCTTAGGATCTTCAAATTTGCTGTGGTGGTTGGTCATGACAACTAGATGAGCCCTCTTGTTTTTTAGGTCACTAGGTCTAAGGTCAAGGTCACCATGACCTTAACTGGTGAAATGGTTTCCAGTCAATAACTGCTCAAGGGTTTGGCCTAGGATCTTCAAACTTGCTGTGGTGGTTTTTCATGACAACTAGATGACCCCTATTGTTTTTGAGGTCACTAGGTCAAAGATTAAGGTCACCTGATGAAATGGTTTCCGATTAATAACTGCTCAATGGTTTGGTTAGGGATCTTCAAACTTGCTGTGGTGGTTGGTCGTAACCACTAGATGACCCCTATAGTTGTTGAGGTCACTAGGTCAAAGGTCAAGGTCACCATTACCTTAACTTGTGAAATGTTTTCAGTTCAATAAATGATTAGTGGTTTGGCTTAGGATCGTCAAAGTTGCTGTAGTGATTAGTCATGACCAGTAGATGACCTCTATAGTTGAGGTCACTAGATCAAAGGTCAGGGGGTCTGGGGGTATACATGTTTTACAAACATCTCTTGTTTTTTATGCTTCAATGAATGTCTAGATTGACCTTTTTAACATGTGGAGTCATAATGAGGACCTCATTACATGCAATTGGAATATGTTTAACTATTTATTATGCCTTCAGCATCTGCTGATGCAGAAATGTATAATGATTGACTGTTTATCTATATCACTTTAATCGGCAATCCGGCCATACCGACATTAGCGGTTTCTTGTTTTAGATAGTGGGTTGACTTTGAGGCCCTCAGAAATCCAATACAAGATTTTCTTTTGAGATATTTTGGTACCATATTACTAGATAATATTTCCAATGTTGGGAGGTGTCCACAGTTGGTGTCACATTCTCCTACTGAATTTTGGAATTAAGAATAAAGCCCTAGTCAGAGTGACTTGGAAACTACCAGTAGATAAAAGGTAAAACTTACATAGTAAATACAGTAGATAAGATAAACGGTAAAACTTACATATTAAATACAGTAGATAAGATAAAAGGTAAAACTTACATATTAAATACAGTAGATAAAAGGTAAAAATTACATAGTAAATACAGTAGATAAGATAAAAGGTAAAACTTACATAGTAAATACAGTAGATAAGATAAAAGGTAAAATTTACATAGTAAATACAGTAGATAAGATAAAAGCTAAAACTTACATAGTAAATACAGTAGATAAGATAAAAGGTAAAACTTAAATATTAAATACAGTAGATAAGATAAACGGTAAAACTTACATATTAAATACAGTAGATAAGATAAACGGTAAAACTTACATATTAAATACAGTAGATAAGATAAACCGTAAAACTTACATAGTAAATACAGTAGATAAGATAAAAGGTAAAACTTACATAGTAAATACAGTAGATAAGATAAAAGGTAAATCTTACATAGTAAATACAGTAGATAAGATAAAAGGTAAAACTTACATAGTAAATACAGTAGATAAGATAAAAGGTAAAACTTACATAGTAAATACAGTAGATAAGATAAAAGGTAAAAGTTACATAGTAAATACAGTAGATAAGATAAAAGGTAAAACTTACATATTAAATACAGTAGATAAGATAAAAGGTAAAACTTACATATTAAATACAGTAGATAAAAGGTAAAACTTACATAGTAAATACAGTCGAATACCGTTGGCTCGAACACGGTATTTAGGTATTTGTATATGGTATGTGTGCACAGGATATTTAGGTATTTGTATATGGTATATGTGCATATGGTATTTAGGTATTTGTATATGGTATATGTGCACAGGGTATTTAGGTATTTGTATATTGTATATGTGCACACGGTATATAGGTATTTGTATATGGTATATGTGCACGTGGTATATAGGTATTTGTATATGGTATATGTGCACACGGTATTTGTATATGGTATGTGTGCACATGATATTTAGGTATTTGTATATGGTATATGTGCACATGGTATTTAGGTATTTGTATATGTGCACAGGGTATTTAGGTATTTGTATATTGTATATGTGCACACGGTATTTAGGTATTTGTATATGGTATATGTGCACATGGTATATAGGTATTTGTATATGGTATATGTGCACACGGTATTTAGGTATTTGTATATGATATGTGTGCACAGGATATTTAGGTATTTGTATATGGTATATGTGCACATGGTATTTAGGTATTTGTATATGTGCACAGGGTATTTAGGTATTTGTATATTGTATATATGCACACGGTATATAGGTATTTGTATATGGTATATGTGCACAGGGTATTTAGGTATTTGTATATGGTATACATGCACACGTTATTTAGGTATTTGTATATGGTATGTGTGCACTGGATATTTAGGTATTTGTATATGGTATATGTGCACATGGTATTTAGGTATTTGTATATGGTATATGTGCACAGGGTATTTAGGTATTTGTATATGGTATATGTGCACAGGGTATTTAGGTATTTGTGGAAACTGTAGGATCAAATCAGTTTTATAGGACAAGAGCCATCTGGTCTGAGTCGACTCTGTTTGTTAAGACTTTAAGACAAGAGCCGTCTGGTCTGGTCCTACTCTGTTTGTTAAGACTTTAAGACAAGAGCCGTCTGGTCTGGTCCTACTCTGTTTGTTAAGACTTTAAGACATCATCATCATCAGTTGTTTTACCCTTAGACAAAAAAAACATCACTCACTAATGAAGTTGAGCTTCTGTAGCTGAGCATTACAATCTCCTGACTCTCAAATTGACCTAGTCCTCATTTCTGTGGGCTCCATTTTATTAGGAATTAATTTTTGTGCAGAAGGAAACTTTCAGGCAAACTGCAGGTATTGTTCTGCATGACTATCCTTGTATACTTTATCAAGCAGTGATGAGCTGGATATGCACACTGTAATATGGAGTAGGTAAGAGGTGTATTGTTCTGTCCAAGTACTTGGGCAAAAATGTGTATTGCTCTATCCATAGAGTAGCCACTATTTAGTGACAACAATTGTGGTGTGTCACGGATTTCTCATAGATTTCCTGGATATGTCTCATATCTTGAAACTATAGGTATAGCCTGGAGACATTCAAAATTATTTAATACTTTCCTTCACTCATATGCCTTGTCACCTTTTCAAACAGAGTAGACTCAGATCAGATTGCTCCTATAGGAACCATCTGATAAGTGTTTGCTCTGCTTTTAAATTATGATAGATTTGACTACCATTTCTACCAATACCAACATATCCTATGTACATATGCCATTGTAAAAAATAAATATTCATGATGTCATTATTTCTAACATGAATATTCAACAGGGAAAGGATTAAACGATATGTATTTCCCACATCTATAATGCTGAGGCTTACTTTCTCTTCTTACAGATGCAGTAGTGAGAACATCCTATTACAAATACTTCCACCCTAAAGAGTGTCTCATTGCCAATGGTGTTCTGAACCGAGCTATCAGTCAGGCAGCAGGTAAAAGCCTTGGACTGGCTGGTGAAGAGGAAAACAATGCACAGTAAGTCTCAACTACCTGTCTGTAACTTTAACCCTTTACTCCATAAATACACCCCTCTATCCATTTGCAAACAGAGTAAACCAAGATCTGACAGCTCCTATAGGAGCTCACTGATCAGGGTCTGCTCTGTTTTTTTGAGCTGTCTGATCAGGGTCTGCTGTTTTTTTGAGCTGTCTGATCAGGGTCTGCTCTGTTTTTTTGAGCTGTCTGATCAGGGTCTGCTCTGTTTTTTGGAGTTGTCTAATCAGGGTCTGCTCTGGTTTTTTTTAGCTGTCTGATCAGGGTCTGCTCTGTTTTTTGGAGCTATCTGATCAGGGTCTGCTCTGTTTTTTGGAGCTGTCTGATCAGGGTCTGCTCTTTTTTTTAATGGGATTTGATGGATATTTTTCTTCTGTTCCTTCTTTGGCCAAACAATCTCATGTTTTATTATATAATCAGCTCATAAATAGGTCTACTTCACTGATGTTTAGATCTCAACTCCCAGCAGGCTTACTGAACTCACTTAAAGTTCTTCACTTTATATAGATCAGGACATTTTGGTGAAATTTTGATGTAATTAACTGTATGTTACTTTGATTTGACACAGATTTGATCTTGGTCAGATGTTGAGTTAATTGGTGCCTTGTCTTGATCCAAACTGTCGGCAAAAATATTCACCGAATGCGTTTTGTCCAAAGTGTTCTAAGATATAAACTTTCTTTTAGAGTATAAAAAAATTATCAAACAAGTAGATTTGTTGCATTGTTATTACATGTAATAAATGTTATTTATTATGAATATTAGTAGTAAAACGGTGGTGGAACGTGAACGACCAAGTCAGATCAGATTTATCTGTTTATTTAATATACCCACGTTTCGGTACTTACAAGTACCTTCATCAGGGTTTCATACATAAAAATATCAAAAGCAATTTTTACTGAGGTAGAGTTTTTTCGGTGCTTTCTAGTCACGTGATACGTACTGTGACGTTATACTGTGGATTTTGGTATCCCATGGAGATGGTTCAGCTAAAAAATGGTGTATGCCTAAAGTAAAGACTGTGGGCATATACCATGTTTTAATGCTGACAATTTTAGGTAGTATATTAGTTAATAGAGGTAATGGTATGTAAGCTAGTGTTTAAAGTGTACTGTGAGTAAAAAAAACGAATAAAGAATCCAACCTGCAAGTCTTAAAGTTTTTCTATGTGAAGATCCCATAGATAGAGTATATGAATATTTCAATGTCTTTATCGCTGTCTCTCTCGTCAAGACATATGGTAGTGTCACTTTCAGTTGGAGTTATGTCCAAGGGTGTGGCTCCGAATGTTATGTCGTCTGTGGTACTAGTTTTTTCTTTGGGTTCTGGTAGTGGGCTAATTTGGCGAGGTACTCGAATCATTTCTACCAAAAGTGGCTGGATGTCATCTGGTTTGGTTTATTTGGATGGTCCTGGTATGGTCCGTAATCGGGGTTTGGCCTCAAAGGGTGGTGTCCATTTTTAGCTCACCAGAGCACTTTTGTGCTCAGGGTGAGCTTTTGTGATCGCCTGATGTCCGTCGTCCGTCGTCGGGCGTCAACAATTTCAACCTTTAAAAATCTTCTCCTCTGAATCTACAGGGTTCTCAGCTTTCATCTTTGGTACATAGCATCATCTGTAGGTCCTCTACAAAAGTTATATAAATTATGCCCCTGGGGTCAAAATTGGCCCTGCCCCAGGGGTTTTCAGTTTTCAATAGAAACAATTAATATTGTGAAAACTTTGGAAATTCTTCTCCTCTCAAACTAGAAGGTTCTCAGCTTTCATATTTGGCACATAGCTTCAACTTCAGGTCTTCTACAAAAGTTATATAAATTATGCCCCTAGGGTCAAAATTGGCCCCACCCCAGGGATTGACAGTTTTTGGTAGCGGACTGCATAAACAGCCCATTGGATCACTATATACGCATAGGAAAAACTTTGAAACTCTTCTTGTCAAAAGTACATGTCCCAGAGCTTAGATATTTGTTCTATAGATTAACTTAGCATACCTTTATGAGTTTTGTAAATATCATAGTTCTGAGGTTAAAATTGGCCCTGCCCTGTGTATATTCACATCTACAGTCTAAAGGTTCTACAGGTTAAAGTTTTCCTAACCAGTGCTCTGATAGGACTCACTGGCCAGAGTGTATTGGTAATCACCCTTAGCCTGATCAGTAGAGTAGAAATTGTGTTTAGACAAATTACACACACTCATTTTAGATTGAGAAAACTTTGTGGATAATACTCAAAATGCAGAAAGCTCTTAAAGCTTTTTTCCATGTCTATGCCCTGCATTCAGCTGCCAGCTATCAATATATATCCCATAACTGTATCTGCTGTGAAGTTCAGCTTAATACAAATTCAAGTGTTCTATTGCATCTTGGAGAGCAGTGTCTATTTTTAGCTGGCTATTGTAAGCATACATGTCCCTTTCACACTTTTTGATTACAACTGGATTGCCTCCCTTCTGGATAATGGCAGTAGCAAATTAGATCTGACCTGTAAATAGAACAATTAACCCGTTACTCCATAAATATGCATTTCTACACCTTTGCAAACAGAGTAGACCCAGATCAGATGGCTCATGTAGTAGCCATCTGATCAATCTGCTGTATTTGCTTATGATATAATATAGTGCAAATTGCATTAAATTATTTTTATTTTGTGTACAATATACATGCACTTATAATATGTTTACTTATAATAAGCCTTTCCCTCATATAAATGACTTTTCATGCATTTGCAAACAGAACAGACCAAATCAGACGGTTCCTATAGCAGCTGTCTGATCAGGGTCTGATCTGTAAAACAGTTTGTCAATTGAATTTGAAATATGTTTCTTTACTTTCTAAAATGGCTATACTGTCCCACTTTCCATATTTCATTACAACTATTTTGTCCATGAATATTCACTACGTATTGAAATTTTGAATAAACATAGTACAGGGGAAGGGTTAAAAGTACATATCAATCTTAAGATAAGATATGAATAATAATATGAACTCATGAAGATGTAATGAAAATATCTGAAATTTTGAACATAAGTATAGATTAATTTATTCTTTCTGAATTAAAATTTACCCCACCCCATGGCCGGCTAGTTTACTATAGAAACATATAGTGAAATCTTTGAAAATCTTCTCTCCTGATTGTCTGGTGAGCGATGTCAGGGCCATTCTGGCCCTCTTGATTAATTGGTTCTGGATTGGGTATGTCTACTTCCATTTTGAGGAATTCTGTTCTGTGAGACATATACTGTGGACGTTTTCTGCATGTTTTTTTTTTTATAAAATCCCGTCTGGTATATGTTTTGGGACAGCCTGGGCAGATGTATACAAATCTTTAGGTTTCGTGTTTTCTCCAGTGTCTCTTTAAGTTGAAAGGCGATCCTGTAATCATGAGATTACACTTTGCACACTGTCTTAGTCTTTCTCCTATAAGCCTGTGTTCTGGCGTGGAAGTTTTCATTTTACTGTATAATATTTAAACCGGAAGGTTGTTTTGAATATTGTACAATTCATAGATCAAAAGCATTTTATTTTTTGTATCCAGTTTGTTGGTCATTTCTTCTAATTCTATTAGCTGGTCTGTTATATAATAGAAGAAAAGTCGAGTTATTGTGACCACTGGGTCGTAGACTTTAATATAGCTCATTACTCGAAAAGTATAAGAGGTATCAACATGAAACTTCATAGGTTAGTAGATCTCATTGAGGAGAAGGCCCCTACATAAGAACCATAACTCTTGATTTAAAATTTTGGAGTTATGACCCTTTATTGTATTCAAAAAAAATTAAATTAGCTGGACAAGCAACAAATCAGACAAGTGTTGGCGCTGCACACAGCTCTTGTTATGAGGTATCTTAATACTCAAAGTATATTACAAGATTATAAGTTTTGAATGCCTAGCAGAAAATAAGAAGGTGTAAGCATTATTTTGGAAACGTTATATTTTCCTGTTGTTACAGAGCTCTACAGTTCCTGTATCCATATGGATCTACTTTGACTGTCATGAAGCCATCGTCAGCAGTGTTATCTACTGGAAGTGTGTCATTCCCCTTAAACAGGCCTGTCTGTGCCTTCTACTCATCAAGGGTGAGTATGAACAACTGTTCAGCTTTATCCACTAAAATATTGACTTTATTGGCCCCACTTCCTCCTATCCCATCCCATTCAGTGCCTTGTCCTTTCACTAGCATGAGCCCTGTGACCAATCATTACTAAACTTTGTCAGTAGTTGCACAGGTACAATATCTTGGTGTGGTTTGATAACCAGCGATATTGCAGTATTCAGTCATCAGTTATGGCCCTTTGATTATCATTTCTAAACTAAGTAGTTGCACAAGCACACTATGTTGGCTGAGTTTTATAATCAGTAATATTACATAATTCACACAGGATTTGTGACCTTTTGATTGTCAAACTTTCCTAGTATTTGTGTTATCCTTTCAATAGTATGAGAGCCCATTGACCAGTCACCACTTCTGCAGCTCTGAAAAATCTAATCTGAAACTGGGAGGTTCTCAGCTTTCATATTTGGCACAAAGCATCATGTTCAGGTCTACTAAAGTTATATAAATTATGCCCCTGGGGTCAAAATTGGCCCCTCCCAAGGGGTGGCCAGTTTTCAATAGAAACATAATATGGTGAAAATCTTCTCCTGAAACGGGAAGTTTCTCAGCTTTCGTATTTGGCACATAGCATCATGTTCAGGTCCTCTACAGAAGTTACATAAATTATGCCCCTGGGGTCAAAATTGGCCCTGTTCCAGGGGTAGCCAGTTTTCAATAGAAACATATACTAGTGAAATTTTGAAAATCTTCTCCTCTGATTGTCTGGTGAGCAAGATCAGGACCATCATGGCCCTCTTGTTTTAATATAGAAATTATACCACTAGTTTACCTCTGCATCTGTTTGTTAGCATAGTTTTGTTTTGACCCTTGTTCTGATTGAAAACTGATGTATGAATATTTTAAATACTGTACAACAAAATGACCAATATATTTAATGTGAGTATACCCAACGTATACTCAAAGTATACCTAAAGTGTACCCAAAGTATATCCAAAATATACCTACAGTATACATGAAGTATACCCAAAAGAGCTTAAGAAGTATATTGCATATACATATGAACACTTTACTTGAGAGTTGAGACGGACACATAATTGCACATTTGCAAACATATAACCAAATCAGCCCCTGTAGGAGGTGTCTGATCAGGTTTCTACATAAACTGCCTGATCATGGTCCTTCATAAGCTGTCTGATCAGGGTCCTTCATAAGCTGTCTGATCAGGGTCCTACATAAGCTGTATGACCAGGGTCCTTCATAAGCTGTCTGATCAGGGTCCTACAGAAGTTGTTTGATCAGGGTCCTTCATAAGCTGTTTGATCAGGGTCCTGCATAAGTTGTATGATCAGGGTCCTACATAAGTTGTATGATCAGGGTCCTACATAAGCTGTCTGATCAGGGTCCTACATAAGCTGTCTGATCAGGGTCCTGCATAAGTTGTATGATCAGGGTCCTGCATAAGCTGTCTGATCAGGGGCCTGCATAAGTTGTATGATCAGGGTCCTGCATAAGTTGTATGATCAGGGTCCTACAGAAGCTGTCTGATCAGGGTCCTACATAAGTTGTATGATCAGGGTCCTACATAAGCTGTCTGATCAGGGTCCTACAGAAGCTGTATGATCAGGGTCCTACATAAGTTGTATGATCAGGGTCCTACAGAAGCTGTATGATCAGGGTCCTACATAAGTTGTATGATCAGGGTCCTACAGAAGCTGTATGATCAGGGTCCTACATAAGTTGTCTGATCAAACATATAACCAAATCAGCCCCTGTAGGAGGTGTCTGATCAGGTTTCTACATAAACTGCCTGATCATGGTCCTTCATAAGCTGTCTGATCAGGGTCCTTCATAAGCTGTCTGATCAGGGTCCTACATAAGCTGTATGACCAGGGTCCTTCATAAGCTGTCTGATCAGGGTCCTACAGAAGTTGTTTGATCAGGGTCCTTCATAAGCTGTTTGATCAGGGTCCTGCATAAGTTGTATGATCAGGGTCCTACATAAGTTGTATGATCAGGGTCCTACATAAGCTGTCTGATCAGGGTCCTACATAAGCTGTCTGATCAGGGTCCTGCATAAGTTGTATGATCAGGGTCCTGCATAAGCTGTCTGATCAGGGTCCTGCATAAGTTGTATGATCAGGGTCCTGCATAAGTTGTATGATCAGGGTCCTACAGAAGCTGTCTGATCAGGGTCCTACATAAGTTGTATGATCAGGGTCCTACATAAGCTGTCTGATCAGGGTCCTACAGAAGCTGTATGATCAGGGTCCTACATAAGTTGTATGATCAGGGTCCTACAGAAGCTGTCTGATCAGGGTCCTTCATAAGCTGTCTGATCAGGGTCCTACATAAGCTGTATGACCAGGGTCCTTCATAAGCTGTCTGATCAGGGTCCTACAGAAGTTGTTTGATCAGGGTCCTACATAAGTTGTCTGATCAGGGTCCTACATAAGTTGTATGATCAGGGTCCTACAGAAGTTGTATGATCAGGGTCCTACAGAAGTTGTATGATCAGGGTCCTACAGAAGTTGTATGATCAGGGTCCTACAGAAGCTGTATGATCAGGGTCCTACATAAGCTGTATGATCAGGGTCCTACATAAGTTGTATGATCAGGGTCCTACAGAAGTTGTATGATCAGGGTCCTACAGAAGTTGTATGATCAGGGTCCTACAGAAGTTGTATGATCAGGGTCCTACAGAAGTTGTATGATCAGGGTCCTACAGAAGTTGTATGATCAGGGTCCTACATAAGTTGTATGATCAGAGTCCTTGATAAGCTGTCTGATCAGGGTCCTACATAAGTTGTCTGATCAGGGTCCTACATAAGTTGTATGATCAGGGTCTGCTGTTTGCTTATGGGATTCTACAATGTCTGCCATGGCCAAAAAATCTGTTTTCATATGCCATTTACAAAATTAGTTTATTGAATATATATAAAGTCATTATTTCTTACATGAATATCCTTTAGGTAAAGGGTGTAATATTTCCTCACCTGCACCTTAGTGATATTCATGTGAGTTTTTCCCTGATTTGTTTTGACTGGTACAGGAATATTTAATGTGATTGGTGTATTTTATTTGTATTAAAAAATATGACATTAATGAATAATGCATACAGTACAAGTTCTTGAGGTTGTGAAAAACAACAATCACTATTACAGGTACCAAATGCAGCCGCAGGAAGACTTGTGGTGGTGGGATCTGTTCACATGTTCCATGACCAGTACATAGATAAAGAAGAGAACAGTAAAATTCTGGTAAGCTTATGCTAGTGTTAACAGTCTGCATGGAAACATGTAAGTTTACAAACTCATTATCTCATCAGGATCTATACTGTTAAGACATGGTGTTATATTGAAATTGAGAATATATGAAGACTAAGACAGTTTATTATCATGCGTATAAAAGAATAACAAGCATGATGAATTATGAAATGTTTGCAATGTTGATGAGTGTGAAACAATGTGTATGCTGATAAGAGATCCTACACTGCATTTTAAATTTTTTTTAACAAGATTATTCAAATTGTGCCCCTTGGGTTATTATAGGCCCCACCTGGGGACCTTATTCTCAGGTGAGCTACCTAGGGCCATCATTTCTGGTTCCAATTACATTATGACATCCCCTGGGAAATGTTAATGTGAGTTTGGAACCAAAACTGTTTATTTAGTTACGCATGACATAAACACTGCAATATGTCCAAATTACTAAAATTTCGGTTTCACATGTAAATCTTCAAAATTCAACAAAAAGTCAGTCGAAACTGTCCACCAAGGAACCAAAGAAAAATTATTATCTAAAACGTAAGCATGCTTTTCTTATGAAATGGCAGGATTAATTATTTATGATTAGAAATGCAATTCCATATTTGGGCAACCTGAAAACTGGTTTGGACAACTAAAATTTAAAGCAACTTACCCCCATTGGCAATCACATTCAAAAGTTGATGTAAAGCCCGGGCTTAAAGAGTGATACAACAGGACGCCATACACTGCCCATTTTTTGATGGGCCTGCTGGCCTCAATCTTTTATTTTATTATGCCATTCTGCCTGAAAGACTTAATCTATTGGATATTTATCCAAGAAACCTCCTCATTTTCACATGTATATAACTTTTACTGAAGCTTGACATTACCCAAATTTGTAATCAGTTGGTACATTCTTGGTTTTCTTGGTTGATACTCTCTTAATGAAAGTTGAAAGGGAAACTGGGCTCAAGCCAATGTTTATTCTAGAGAGCTATTTGTGTATTTGGTACAATAAATTAATTCTTGATGCATCTGAATTCACCTGCAGCACTTTTGTGACACAGGTACTTTCTTTCACATAAAGGCCTGTCAGAGTTATTAACCCTTTCCTCCATAAATATGCCTTTCTACGCCTCTGTAAAAGTCACTTTTTGAACCCATTGTGATAAATAGAGCATTTGCTCCTAAGGAGCAAATGCACTATTTATCTCAATGGTTTCAGATCTACAAAATTTCTCTAAAAAAATCCTATTCTCTAGTTATGGCTCCTTTTCGTTAGATTTATTCAAAGAGGTTGGGTCTAAAGATAGCCTATGGAGGAATGGGTTAAGTACTAATGGCTTTCTTATATTCCTATTTTTCAGGACGTATTGATCCGGTTCATGACAACAGATGAAATCAAGCTTAATGCTATTGATTCAGAGGATCCTGAGGTTTGTTGGGTTATTCTGTTGTTTATTTAGTAGAGTCTCGTAATTTTCTTGACTTGATGAATATTCATGCAAGACTACTCAATGTTATGAACATTACTTTATTAACCCTTTCCCTGTTCTATATTTATGGCAATTTCAATATGTACTGAATATTTATGGACAAAAGAATTATATGAAATATGGAAGGTGGAACATTGGAACCATTTTAGAAAGTAAAGAAACAGATCTGTTAAATTCCATTAGTAAACAGAGCAGCCCCTAATCAGACGACTCCTATATGTTGTTTTATCTTAGAATTCATTAACCCATTACCTCATATGCTATTTTTAGATACAACCTCTTTGAATAAATCTACCGAAAAGGAACATTAACTAGAGAAAAGGAAACTTTTAGAATTTTGTAGTTTGAAACCATTGTGATAAATAGAGCATTTGCTCCTATAGGAGCGAATGCTCTATCACAATGATTTCACAAAGTGACTTCTACAGAGTCGTCAAAAGTCGTCACTATGAGGGAATGGGTTAAGATATTTACAGTAATACTCTCCGTTTGCAGACATCACTTATTGTACCATAAAAGGTTGAGCTGTTGTTACTTATACTTGACTATGTAAACTGTAGTCATTTAGTAGAAAACGGAATTTTGAAAAACTGATGGAGTTAAAATTGAACATTCATTGTTTATTGTTTCTAATTTGCACTGATAATTTACAGATCTCAGACTACCACATGTTGCCGAGTGTGGCCAAGCTGTCGGATGACTTGAAAACCTGTCTACAGGAAAGCGATGATATTCCAAGAGACATAACTGCACTGTTTGATAACTCCTTGTTTAAGCTGGATACAAGCTTAGTGCCCAAAGCAATCAAGTATGACCTTTTAACTCTGATACCTTTCATTATAACAAACAAAGTTTGAGGAGGTATACTGGAATCACCCTGTCCGCTGGTTTGGCAGGCAGGCCAACCATCTGCATTTGAACATGTGTAGTTGGTGTCGCAAACTCCTCCTTCAGTTTGAAAGTTATTGAATTTATTTTTGGTATACCCTTTTTTTTTTAACCCTTTCCTTCATATAAACGCATTTGCAAACGGAGTAGACCCAGATCAGATGGCTCCTATAGGTTGCTCTTGCTAATGGATTTGATAGATCTGTTTTTATAGTTTCTAGAATAGCTACAATAGTAATACACCTTCCATATTCCATTATAACTACTTTGTCTGAATATTGGTCTGAATATTGAGTAGGTATTGAATTTGGAATAAACAGAGAACAGGGAAAGGGTTGAAGGATAAGGCAATGTAAAATGTACCTGTTTGTAATATTAAATTTTGAAACAAGAAAAGGATCATTTGTATAATGTTAGTCAAAATTATATATAAATTTTAGGATTAGTGACTCTTTTCTTAATAGTAAATAGTTTATTGAAATAATTTGAATTTAAATACATGTAGTTGGATGAATTTATTTTTATGCCCCCGTTGACGATAGTCAGTGGGCATTATGTTTTGCATTTGTCTGTCCGTCTGTGTGTCGTGCTTTTTACATGCAGTTGGGTGTCACAGTTTTTTCATTGTCTTGTATCTCACTAACCACTATAGCTATTGGCATGGAATTGCAGATACATACTAAACACCATCCATACTTTTCATTGCACAACCAGCCCATGCTGCCAGCAAGCCCAAGGTCAAATGACTTAAGAATTTTACGTACAGCTAGGTAAGCACCACCACAGGGACATTGCTGTGTCTTACAGAGACAATTTTCTAGTTTGTAATTAATTCTTTTGCAGGGCTTATGAACAGCTGCACACAAAACATGAATCTCTGTCACTTATTACGCCACAGTTTGAGACACCTTTACCACCACTACAGCCTGCGGTGAGTGATTATCATATTTACTCTAAATAGTCTGACATGGAGTCTCTCCTGTTTACTACTTTGTCAAGCTAGGCAAGTCAATTTGGCACCATTTTGGAACAACTTTAACCATTTAATTTGAGTATATGCCTTTTAACTCATTCCCTTATAGGCTATTTTTACAACCAGCCTCTTGTAATAAATCTACTGAAAAGGAGCATTTTAGAATTGTGTAGTTTTGAAATCATCTTTCATATGGAGTAAATGCTCTGTTTAATGTTTATTATATTAGTTTCAAAAAATGACTTTTACAGAGGCATAAAAAATCATCAGTATGAGGGAATGGGTTAATGCCTTTGCAAAAAGTACACGCAGGGTCTGCTCTTGCTTTTGAAATTATGTAGTTATACCCAAACAAACAATGCTTGAGGGGGATATACTGGAATCAGCCTGTTGCTCGGTCAGTCGGTCTGTCTGCAAAATCTTGATACTTAGCATAAATGTTAATCAGGAGAAGTAGTAGTGCAAGACACAAGTTTCAGATCTCTGTGACCTTAGCCTCTGGCATTGAAATTTGAGGTCTGTCTACAAAATCTTGTAGAGCAAACTTCTCCTTCAGTTTCAACCTGATTCACTTGATACTTGGCATAAATGTTAATCAGGAGTAGTAGATATGCAAAAGTAAAATTCAGGTCTCTATGACCTTGACCTCTGGCCCTTATAAATTGGCAGTCTGTCTGCCAAATGTTAAACAGGAGTGGTAGATGCAGGTCACAAATTTCAGGTCTCTCTGTGACCTTGACATTGATCTCTGGCCATGAAATTGGAAAAATCTGGAGTCATTTTGCAAAATCTTGTTTGGGTTGGATTTGGATTGTGTGGGGTATTCATCACCTTTAAAGTGATAGTTCTAGTTTTTAACAGAGTCAAACGTTTTCTTATTCATATGCCATTATAAATTATACATTATTTTTTATGCCCCCATTGACGATAGTCAGGGGGCATATTGTTTTTTGCCCTGTCTGTTTGTTAGTCAGCAACTTTAACATTGGTCATGACTTTTGAGCCAGTACAGATAGGGACTTGATATTTGGCATGCATATGTATCTCATAAAGCCGCACATTTTGAGGGGTGACATGTCAAGGTCAAGGTCATCCTTCAAGGTCAGAGGTCAAATATATGGGTCAAATCACCGACTTTAACATTGGCCATAACTTTTGGACCAGTAGAGATAGAGACTTGGTATTTGGCATGCTTGTGTATCTCATGAGGCTGCACATTTTGAGGGATGACATGTCAAGGTCAATGTCATCCTTCAGGGTCAAATATATGAGGGGGCATAGTGTTTCACAAACACATCTTGTTCATGAATATTCATGGAGTAAAGGGTTAAATGAAAGTAATGTAGTAGCAAATAGTGTAGACCCTGATCAAACAAATGGTAGAAATAAAGAACACATTCAAAAGAAACAGCATTTGTCATGCTGACATGTTTTGTCAATTATACATTTTGCATGTTGCTTTATCATTATTATCAGACCACTACTTCAGGAGTTATCTCCCCCTATTAGACCCCTACCGGACTTTTTATTGGACTTTTTATGAAAGTGACTGGAGATATCATTATATTCTGAAAATGGATGATCCTTTGAAAGCAAAAGTAGAAATGCAAAATGAGAAAATTACAGACTCGGTTTTATTGAGTCTGTTCATGAGTAGTAATTAAAAGTGCAAAACTACTCGCACCCCCTAGCACCGGCTTAAGTAGTATTCAATTTTCAAAAATAATAACATGAAAACTTATGATCCCAAAGGACCAGAAAATATAACAACACTGAGAATGTGTATATATTTAGTACAAAGTTAAATCTAGATAAGTTATAGCTTATGTTCCAATTTCAGTCCGGTTGAATAATTATTTCCAGAGTTATTGCCCTTGAACTTTAATTTTTTTCTTCAAATTTTGAATTTTCCAGAGATATGAAAGAAATTTATACTTGACATAAAGCTAAATCTAGTCTGGTTGAATAATTTTTGTCTGAGTTGTGGTCCTTGAACTTAATGTTTATCTGAAAAGGTACCTAGGTTTAGAACTTTGGAGTTGACATTTCACACAAATAAACAAAGCTGCGTGAACTTATTGGATGACATTGTCTGGCAGCAGCCACAACACTTCTATGAATTTTAATAGATTTATCTCCCTTTTTGGGCTTGACAATATTTGGTAAAAGTTGCTTTATTTATGTTTGTGATTGATCTTGGATTGAATATTACATGTTAGAAGTGATATATTTGAATTAATAAGTATGATATACAGGTTCTTGTATGAATGTGCAGCACATAAGTGCTTTTTGTTAAATTGTGACAGAGTTCAACCGATTAGGGACCATGGTATTGCTTTCAATCCTCCAATAACTTATTACACATGTACTTAGAATATGAGAAAGATATGTTGTGTGGATAAAACCTCATGAAAGGGTCTTATTTCTCTGAATTCTAAATTGTTCTTCATTTTTAGCTCACCAGAGCACAAAGTGCTCAGGGTGAGCTTTTGTGATCGCCTGTTGTCCGTCGGCGTGCGTCGTGCGTCGTTCGTCGTTCGTCGTTTGTCGTTCGTCGTTCGTCGTCCGTCGTCAACAATTTGAACCTTTAAATATCTTCTCCTCTGAATCTACAGGGATCTCAACTATCATCTTTGGCACATAGCATCATATTCAGGTCCTCTACAAAAGTTATATAAATTATGCCCCTGGGGTCAAAATTGACCCCGCCCCAGGGGTGCCTTGTTTTCAATAGAAACATATAGTAAAACTTTGAAAATCTTCTTCTCTGAAACCAGAAGGTTCTCAGCTTTCATAATTTGCACATAGCATCATGTTCAGGTGCTCTACAAAAGTTATATAAATTATGGCCCTGGGGTCAAAATTGGCTCCGCCCCAGGGGTGGGCAGTTTTCAATAGAATCATATAGTGCAAACTTTGAAAATCTTCTCCTCTGAAACCGGAAGGTTCTCAGCTTTCATATTTAGCACATAGCATCATGATCAGGTCCTCCACAAAAGTTATATAAATTATGGCCCCGGGGTCAAAATTGGCCCCGCCCCAGGGATGGGCAGTTTTCAATAGAAACAAATAGTGAAATCTTTGAAAATCTTCTTCTCTGAAACTGGAAGGCTCTCAGCTTTCATATTTGGCACATAGCATCATGTTCAGGTCCTCTACAAAAGTTACATAAATTATGGCCCCAGGGCCAAAATTGGCCCCGCCCCAGGGTAGGACAGTTTTCAATAGAAACAAATAGTAAAATCTTTGAAAATCTTCTCCTCTGAAACTGGAAGGTTCTCAGCTTTCATATTTGGCAAATAGCATCATGTTCAGGTTCTCTACATAATTTGTATTATTTATGGCCCTAGGGTCAAAATTGGCCCCGCCCCAGGGGTGGGCAGTTTTCAATAGAAACAAATAGTGAAATCTTTGGAAATATTCTCCTCTGAAACTGGAAGGTTCTCTGCTTTCATATTTGGCACATAGCATCATGTTCAGGTCCTCTACAAATTTTTTATAAATTATGGCCCCAGGGTCAAAATTGGCCCCGCCCCAGGGGTGGGCAGTTTTCAATAGAAACAAATAGTGAAATCTTTGAAAATCTTCTCCTCTGAAACTGGAAGGTTCTCTGCTTTCATATTTGGCACATAGCATCATGTTCAGGTTCTCTACAAAAGTTATATAAATTATGGCCCGGGGGTCAAAATTGGCCCCGCCCCAGGGGTGGGCAGTTTTCAATAGAAACAAATAGTGAAATCTTTGAAAATCTTCTTCTCTGAAACTGGAAGGCTCTCAGCCTTTATATTTGGCACATAGCATCATGTTTAGGTCCTCTACAAAAGTTATATAATGTATGGCCCCGGGGTCAAAATTGGCCCCGCCCCAGGGGTGGGCAGTTTTCAATAGAAACAAATAGTGAAATCTTTGAAAATCTTCTTCTCTGAAACCGGAAGGCTCTGAGCTTTCATATTTGGCACATAGCATCATGTTCAGGTCGTCTACTAAAGTTATATTAATTATGGTCTCTGGTCAAAATTGTCCCCGCCCCAGGGTTGGACAGTTTTCAATAGAAACAAATAGTGAAATCTTTGAAAATCTTCTTCTCTGAAACTGGAAGGCTCTCAGCTTTCATATTTGGCACAGAGCATCATGTTCAGGTCCTCTTTAAAAGTTATATAAATTATGGCCCTAGGGTCAAAATTTGCCCTGCCACAGGGGTGGGCAGTTTTCAATAGAAACATATTGAGAACACTTTGAAAATCTTCTTCTCTGAAACTGGAAGGTTAGTCTCAGCTTCCATATTTGGCACATAGCATCATGTTCAGGTCCCCTACAAGTTTTTCCCAGGGCCGGCTAGTTTTCTATAGAAACATATAGTGAAAACTTTGAAAATCTTCTCCTCTGGTTGTCTGGTGAGCGCTTCAGGGCCATTCTGGCCCTCTTGTTTCTTTATTGCTGAACATCCTGTCATTTTTATACGCCCACCTAATAAAGGTGGTCGTATATTGTCGTGGCCCTGTCCGTCCGTCCGTTCGTTCGTTCGTTCGTTCGTCCGTCAACATTTTGTTTGTCCGCAGTTTTCTGGGAAAACTGTTAGACAGTTATTAATGTTAAATGTTAAATGCATCAAGATCTGAAGCTGAGTTGATTCTGAGGTTCATTTGAATTTTCATTTCAGAGTTATGGCCCTTGTCCTTAAAAAATATGCAAAGTTTGTCCGATGTTTTCTGGGAAAACTATTTGAGAGATATTAATGAAACTTCACACAAATGTTTAATGCATCAATATCTGAAGCTGAGTCGATTCTGAGGTTCATTTGATTTGTCATTTCTGAGTTATGGCCCTTTTACTTAAAAAATAATGCAAATACATGCAAATAGTTTGTCCGCTGTTTCTGGGAAAACTATTAGACAGATATTAATGAAACTTCACACAAATGTTTAATGCATCAAGATCTGAAGCTGAGTTGATTCTGAGGTTCATTTGTTTTTTCATTTCAGAGTTATGGCCCTTGTCCTTAAAAAATATGCAAATAGTTTGTCTGCTGTTTTCTGGGAAAACTATTTGAGAGATATTAATGAAACCTCACACAAATGTTTAATGCATCAAGATCTGAAACTGAATTGATTCTGAGGATCATTTGATCTTTTGTTTCAGAGTTATGGCCCTTGTCCTTAAAAAATAATACGAATAGTTTGTCCGCTGTTTTCTGGGAAAAGATATTAATGAAACTTCACAAAAATGTTTAATGCATCAAAATCTGATGCTGAGTCGATTTTGAGGTTTATTTGATTTTTTGTTTCTGATTTATTGCCCTTTTACTTAAAAAAAAATATGCAAAGATAAGCAAATAGTTTGTCCGCTGTTTTCTGGCAAAACTGTTTGACAGATATTAATGAAACTTCATACACATGTTTAATGCATCAAAACCTGAAGTTAAGTCAATTCTGAGGATCATTTGATTTGTTGTTTCGGAGTTATGGCCCTTGCACTTAAAAAAATAATGCAAATCTATGCAAATATGAGGATGGCCATAACTTTTTCATATGAAATGATATTTACTTCAATTTTTTTATATGGTTAAACCTTAATGTGAATTTTCACATATATTGCTGGGGTTATGATATGTCATTTTATTCTAAAGTTATGGTCCTTGTGTTCGTTGCTTTGTTAGTCGGTCAACTTTTAGTTTGTCTGTTGTTTTCTGGGAAAACTATTAAAATGATATAAATGAAACTTGACACAAATGTTTTAAGCAACAAAATTTGAAGCTGAGTTTATTTTGAGGTTCATTCAGTTTGTCTTTACAGAGTTATGGCAGTTGCACTTTACAAAAATCTGGAAAAATGAGGATTAGCTGTAACTTTTTTATTTAATAAGATATTCACTTCATTTTTTAAAAAAAATAGTATCACCTTAATATGGAAATCAAGATCTGAAGCACAGATTAGAAAATGTCAACACTTATAAGGCATGTTGAATCAGAGAAAGTTTGCAAGTGGGCGTATTATGTACCGTATGCGGTACTTTTGTTATTACATAAATTGGGTTGGGGCATGTATTGCTTTTTAAATCTCTTCATGTTTCTGTATGTACATATGTTCAGATTGATGATAGGTGTTCTGACAAGCAACCAGGTGGGGAGTATTCTTTAGCATGTGGCTTACAATTCTAGTTTTAACTCTTTTGTTAAATTTTAACTGTCTTGTAAAATATTTGTTAGACCAAATTTGAGACAAATGCATTTATTTCAAATTCATTTTTTCTTGTAATTATTCCCATACATGAGTATGAAATGTATCATAAAATTGTAAAAAATATAAAGGGAAAGCAAATATAATAAATTCAGGAAGATTTATATGCATACACTGGTGTATTATTCCTATGTTGAAAAGCAGATTAACCCTTTCCCTCATATACATGTACATGCATTTTCATGCATTTGCAGAGTAGATCCAGATCAGATGGCTCCTATAGGGGCCATCTGATCAGGGTCTGCTCTGTTTGCTTATTGAATTTGATAGATCTTTTACAGCTTATGTTCCAATCTAAATCTTATCTTTCTAAATTGGCTATTGTTCCCCGTTCTATATTTCATTATAACTATTTTGCCCATGAATATTCAGTAGGTTTTGAAATATGGAATAAACATAGAACAGGGAAAGGGTTAATTGATTGAAAGATGAACTGTAGTGTGAATCAAAATTATCCATGTTTTACTTGGATATTAAGTGCTTTGCAAAGATCATCAGGGCTTGAAAGAGTTTATATTTAAATAGAGAATATTCTATACTATTTTTAGGTATTTCCGCCCTCCTTTAGAGAGTTACCTCCACCCTCTCTAGATTTGTTTGATTTAGATGAACAGTTCTCATCAGAGAAAGTGCGACTGGCCCAGCAGACAAATAAATGTAAGTAGATTGAGTCTTTATTTTTAGCTCGTCTGTTTCTGAGAAACGTAAAACTATTGTGATCACTTGATCACAGGAGTTGTTGTAGTTGTAGGCGTTGGCTTAGTTGTAGGCGTTGGCATTGTCGTCGGCATGCAAAAACTTAAATGTAGCTGAATAATCAAAAAGTATAAGAGGTATCAACATGAAACTTCATAGGTTGATAGATCTCTTTTAAGGAGACGTGTATGCAGTAGATAAGCACCAAATCAGACGAGAGATGGCGTCCCACGTGGCTCTTGTTTTATAAACTCTTTATAAAGAGATGCTGTATTTAATTACCCTTTCCCTCATATAAACGTGTTTTCACGCATTTGCAAACAGGGTAGACTCAGTCATATTCGATAACCAGCAAGATTGCCCCAGACACTCCAGAATTATCTCCCCTTACTTTATGAATTTCCGTGAATTTTTGCATGTCCTCTCTCTTACTCAAACAATTGTAATCCAATCCTTTTCAAATTTGTTCAGCATGTATATTACCATAATGTCTCGGTCAGGTTTGATAAATAGCAAGAATGTCCTTGACACTCCACAATTATCTCCCCTTACTTTATGCCACATGATATGGAGTAATGGCCTTTCGACTTTCAGACATTTGAGTGATTTGACGGGCGTTTATTGTGACATTTTGGCACTCTTGTTTATGGAGGATACCTCGCCAACCGCTTTGCTTAGGTTTTCCAATTCTTTTGTTTAGATGCATCTTGAAAAGCAGAGTGTCTCCTACTACTTGTGTTGTTTTACCCTGACCTTGTCTTCAGTTTAAGCAAATTTTGTCTGAATGACATCTTCTGAATCACTTGGGTTATGGTTTCCAAATTTCTTGTGTGGGTGCATCTTAGGAAGGCAGTGTGAAATACTGCTTTTGTGTCTCTGTGACCTTGACTCACCCATCCAACAGGGGAATAAAATGTTGAAACATGTATCCACTCAGATCAGCAACCACCTTGAAAATGAATGAACTGATCTGACCATTAATAAAAAGTGACACAGCCTCACTCATATATACTTGTGCTATCAGTAAATATTCCTACATCCAACTCAAGGTGATGACTGTAAAAAAAGAGCAGTCTCCATAGGAGATTGATGGATTGCTTGTTCATGTATGTTCCATGGGTGAAAATATGGTACATATTTTCATTACACAAAACAGGAAGGCAATTCTAATAAGTGCCAGCAAGATATGGTTTGGGTGAGGTACCAGCATAAGGTAGATCAATTCTCCGTATACCTACAGCTGTGGGACTGTTTGAGTGAGAAAAATGAGCTGTAGGTAGATCAGTACTCCTCTTATTATACTCCAGGCAATGAAGTTGCACAGGGTATATAGTTTATTACCCATCAGTCCACCCCTCCGCCCGTATATCTTAATTGTTGCTCATCTAGTACTTTTATTTCTTGACTGATTTTTCTCAATTTTGTTTTAAGAATTGTTATGAATAAAAGCATGGATGAGTTCGATTTTCAGAGGAATCTGTCATGGAGAACCACTTTTTTTTTTATCTCTGACTATGTGGCGGCACGGGGTATGATCTCTAATCTACAGCTGTGGGACTGTCTGAATTTATTTGTATTTATATGCTCCCCCCCCCCCCCCCCCACCAAGGTTGGGGTGGAGGGCATATTTGCCCTGTCTGTTGGTTTGTCCCAAACTTTAACTTAAGCAAATATAGCCATTGCACATACATACTTCAAATTTGGCATGCTTGTGCAACTTATGGAAGCAAATATTTTTAGGGATGACTTATGAAGGTCAAGGTCATATATTACGGTCAAAGGTCAAATTACGGGTCAAATTTATATTGATGATAATCAGGGCATAGTGTTTCACAAACACATGTTGTTTCTGATATTTTTAACTTATATACTATTACCCTTAGATAAGTATTTGAACTATGATTGTGAAAAGTGTGTTTGATAAATTTTCAGGCACTGACGATGATCTGGAGTACTATGTCAGAGAGTGTGGTGATATCCTTGGAGTAATACCGAACTTGGCCCAGGAGAAACGAGATGCAAAACACATACTGGAGTATATATTTACGCAGGTTGTGGAATTCAAAAAATTGAATCAGGTAAATTTGAAATCTTCTCTGTGATAAATGACTGTAGGACGAGATAGATGAAAATTGTTGATAAAAATACAATAGAACCGCTCTTAAATGGCCTTTAAATATATGTTCATGGGTGTAATGGAACTTTCAGCATAACTTTTATCCAGCTTAAAGTACCATCTGTCACAAGCTCCCAATATTAAACCAGATCTTAGTGGCTGTTGTAGAGAGGTTTTACTGTACTGACACTGCTGCTGGAAAAGATTGTATTATGTAAGAGTCTTCTTATGTAGTTTGTTGATCCATTGCCAAAAACTTTTGTGTTATTTAAGATTTAGTTCTACACTCAGGTTAAATTTGTGATAATGTTTGGAAACTGTTTAGGTTCAGCTTAGAAGCCAACCTCTTAGGATCCAAACTGTTTGACCCCATGATCAAAGCTTAAATGAAATTATTTGAAATAGAGACATACTGAAATCTGCATTCATCATAAATGTCATATTTATAAAGCAAGCTTTCTTTTATTGTTTGTATTGTAAATCCAAGATTTTTAGAGTGTTTATTTTGATCCAGTAAATTGGAAACACTTTGATCTCTAATCAGATTCTTATTTCTGAGGCTGTGGCTGATCTGGGTCTACACCTTTTCCAAGACCAGAGTGCTTTTTTCCTGTAACACATCTGATATTATATATATATTTGGCTACAAATGTCAATTTCAACATGTATTTCCTCTGTTTACAGGAAAGGGATTATGACACAAACCAGTTTGGTGGAGGTGGTGGGGGAGAAATGATGTCATTTTAAGAAGATCTGCTTCAGATACGTTTTCTTCTGTGATAATCTTAGAGAGCTTCAAGTGACAAAATACAAGGATTAGTACAGCCTAGCACAGAACTAGGTCTATTTGTGCAGTGTACCAATATGAACTTTTATACAGCTTTTGAACCATGAAGTCATTTGATCAAGGTCAAGATGAAATGATATACATCTATTGCTCGTGATCTGCTATTCTAAAAATTCACTTGTTCATGATACCAATATTAAAGTTCAGCTAATTAACTCATTCTCTCCTAGACAATTTTTAGACCCATCCTCTTTGAGCATTAACTAGAGAAAAGGGAATGAAAGTTTTGCATAAAACTCCCAATGGGAGCTAACTGCGTTACTGCACTAAACAACCACCTGTTCTTATAGATCTCCTTTTATATTAATTAGTGGTTGCTATAAGGAGGTAATACTGTACATAAGTAAATAACCCTTTTATAAACACATTTTCTCGTGTTTGCAAACAGAGTAGACCCAGATCAGATAGCTACTCTAGGAGCTGTCAGATCAGGGTCTGCTCTGTTTTCTTCTGAAATTATAACAGATCTGACTACAGTTTCTACCGGTACCATCCTGTGTAAGCCATTATAAAAATCAGCTAATAAATATTCATGATGTCATTATTCCTGACTTGAATATTGAACCGGGAAAGGGTTGAGATAGACTTTTTTGTTTTCTGTCCCATCTGCTTTGTAAAGTGAGGATGAATGTTGTGGTTATAATACAAATGCATCATAGATCTTTATTGGAAACTGTCCCACATACAATGGCAGTTTATGATTGTTTGATGATGAATTGAAGCATTATGGCTTTAGTCACATTAGTTTGGAATCATTTAACAACTACAGTAAAACCCCACTAATGCGACTACCTAAAAGAGGGTGCTAGATGCAGGTGGTAGCTTAATGGAGCTTTCTGCATTACTTTCATCCTGCATTAAGCAACAACTTGCTTATAAGGACACTGATGTTTATTCATGAAATGGTTGCATTAGAGGGGCTTTACTGTACGCTGTCTTTCAAGTTTGTTATAGTTTAGATGTGTATGAGATCTTTGTAGAAATGGATTCAGCCGGAACAGAATGATAGTGCTGATATTGTTCATCCATCTTAGTAGAGCCTTTAGGAATGAATTGTTTAACAATTTTCTCCATAAACTGAATCTTTATTCTATGAACAAATATTTTTTATCATGACACTAGCTGTAGAATCAGATCTATGTTATTTCATAAGCAAACAGAGCAGACCCTGATCAGACGGCTCCTATAGGAACCATCTATCTGGGTCTACTCTGTTTGCAAAGGCATAGAAAGGTATATAATTATATGGAGTAACGGGTTAATAAATATAAAAATTGAAGGTACTAAGAAAATGGAATATGTGCAGGTAATTAGAGTCCTACTTGTCTTGCAGAACCTCTGATCTGTCTGTCATAAGTTATATATGTTTAGAGCTAGCCTTACCAAACACTTCAGTAGTGAACAGCTCTTCTCCATGTTACATAATTCCACAAAGCTAGTTATTTTTTGTTTTGACTTGATCTTTTGTAAATATTTTTAATATATTTATTATGTAATTGCATAAAAAAGAGGAAGTAAAGAGAATGATTTTAAGAGGTAGTAATTTCACACCTTGTTTTTAAGCAGATATTGAAAACTTATTGGCTGTTTGGCACAGATAAAGATTATTTTTCTTCAACAAACAGAAACTTCAGAAAAATCTTATATCACATTGGAAAGAAAAGGAAGATGATATTCAAAGGTCTTATTTCAATGGTGCAACTAGGTTTCTATTTTTTCGCGATGTATCTGTTTTTCTCTAGAGATAGGTAAAAAAAAAGGTTGTGCAAGAAATATTCAATTATGTTCAATGAAGTTTGATTTTCCATCCATTCAAAGTACATTTAATTACTGATTGGCACTTATTTATAATAAAATATTTTTCAAACCCTGTGTCTTCTATTATTAGTGTAACCTGTTAATGACACAATTTGTTACACACATTTCATCCTCCCTTAACCCTTTCCCTGTTCTATGTTATTGCAAATTTCAATACCTACTGAATTTCTTGGTCAAAAATAGTTTAAATGAAATATGAAAGGTGGAACATTGAAGCCATTTTAGAAAGTAAAGAAACAGACCTTTCAAATTTCATTAGCAAACAGAGCAGACCCTGATCGGACGGCTCCTATAGGAGCCATGTGAGCTGGGTATTCTCTGATTGCAAATGCGTGAAAACATGTTTATATGAAGGAAAGGGTTAACCCCTTAAACCATAAATACACATTTCCATGTCTTTGCAAACCAGCTAGACTCAGATCAGACAACTCCTGTAGGATCCATATGCCATAGCCAAAATTCCAGTGTGCATAAGCCACTGTAAAAATTTGTGCTCAGGGTGAGCTTTTGTGATTGCCTGATGTCCGTCATCCGTCGTGCGTCGTCAGTCGTCAACAATTTGAACCTTTAAAAATCTTCTCCTCTGAATCTACAGAGTTCTCAGCTTTCATCTTTGGCACATAGTATCATCTTTAGGTCCTCTACAAAAGTTATATAAATTATGGCCCTGGGGTCAAAATTGACCCCGCCCCAGGGGTGCCTTGTTTTCAATAGAAACATATAGTAAAACTTAGAAAATCTTCTCCTCTGAAACCAAAAGGTTCTCAGCTTTCATATTTGGCAAATAGCATCAGGTTGAGGTCCTCTACAAAAGTTATATAAATTATGGCCCTGGGGTCAAAATTGGCCCCGCCCCAGGGGTGGGCAGTTTTCAATAGAAACAAATAATGAAATCTTTGAAAATCTTCTTCTCTGAAACTGGAAGTCTCTCAGCTTTCATATTTGGCACAGAGCATCATGTTCAGGTCCTCTACAAAAGTTATATAAATTATGGCCCTTGGGTCAAAATTGGCCCCGCCCCAGGGGTGGGAAGTTTTCAATAGAAACAAATAGTGGAATCTTTGTATATCTTCTTCTCTGAAACTGGAAGTCTCTCAGCTTTCATATTTGGTACAGAGCATCATGTTCAGGTCCTCTACAAAAGTTATATAAATTATGGCCCTGGGGTCAAAATTGGCCCCGCCCCAGGGGTGCCTCGTTTTCAATAGAAACATATAGTAAAATTTTGAAAATCTTCTCGTCTGAAACCAGAAGGTTCTCAGCTTTCATATTTGGCACATAGCATCATGTTCAGATCCTCTACAAAAGTTATATAAATTATGGCCCTGGGGTCAAAATTAGCTCCACCCCAGGGGTGGGCCATTTTCAATAGAAACAAATAGTGAAATCTTTGAAAATCTTCTTCTCTGGAACTGGGAGGCTCTCAGCTTTCATATTTGGCACAGAACATCATGTTCAGGTCCTCTACAAAAGTTATATAAATTATGACCCTGGGGTCAAAATTGGCCCCGCCCCAGGAGTGGGCAGTTTTCGATAGAAACAAATAGTGAAATCTTTGAAAATCTTCTTCACTGAAACTGGAAGGCTCTCAGCTTTCATATTTTGCATAGTGCATCATGTTTAGGTCCTCTACAAAAGTTATATAAATTATGGCCCTGGGGTCAAAATTGGCCCCGCCCCAGGAGTGGGCAGTTTTCAATAGAAACAAATAGTGAAAACTTTGAAAATCTTCTCCTCTGATTGTCTGGTGAGCGCTTCAGGGCCATTCTGGCCCTCTGGTTTTAATTTCCAGGATGCTTGTCATATATATTTTGACACAACAGTTGCTTCTTTAATGTTTAAGGGACCCATATCGATAACAAAGTCCTGCAAATTTTTGTGTAATTTAAGAATGATTATAGACATGTTTAACCTTCGACACTCTGACCTATTGTCATTTGTAACAATTGTTGTCTGTTTCAATCCGATAAGTACATATTTCTTCCCATTTCTATTCAAATACAGTGTCCGAGTGAGGAGCAGTTTGGATGCTTGGCGTCTCATCTGGATCCAAACTGTTTGCTAATGTTATCACAAATTTGTCAGTAGAGTGCTGAAGGTTAACCCTTTCCTCCATAAATACTTTGTGTTGAATACGCCTTTTTATGCCTTTGCAAACAGAGTAGACTCAGATCAGATTATTATTTATAGGAGCCGTCTGATCAGGGTCTGCTTTGTTTGCTTAGGATATAATATAGACAGTTTCTGGCATGGCCAAAAATCCCTCTATCTATGTACTATTATAACAAATTAATTTAACTGATCATTATTTCTTTTACATGAATATTCATGGAGGAAAGGGTTAAACGGAATGAATTGGACACTTCTGTAGCACTTGATGGTAGACCTTTCACATCAATTCACTATCATCCCATTGAGCATATTGAGGGATTAACCCTTTACTTCATAAATATTCATGTAAGAAATACTAATGTTGATACAAATGACATTTATTTTTATAATGGCTCATGAACACACAACAGGCCATCTCAGCACCTGTAAAATCAGATTTATATTATTTCATTAGCAAATAGACCAGACCTTAATCAGATGTCTCCTATAGAAGTTGTCTGATCTGGGTCTAATCTGTTGGTAAAGCTGTAGAAAGGCATATTTATGGAGTAAAGGGTTAAATACATGGATGTTTACTAACACTTTCCCTGATAGAAGGCCTTTAGAGCATCTTTACAAACAGAGTACTCCGATCAGATGGTTCCAATTGGAGCTGTCTGATCCAGGTCTGCTAATGTAGATCCGATTCTGTAGTTTCCGCCATGGCCTAAAATACTGTTTGTTCATATGCCATTATAAAAATCAGCTAATAAATATTGATGTCAAAATTTCTTACATGAATATTCATCAAGAAAGGATTAAACAGCCTGAATCCATCAAGCTACATGGTCAGCATGAATCCATCAAGCTACTTGGTCAGCATGAATCCATCAAGCTACTTGGTCAGCATGAATCCATCAAGCTACTTGGTCAGCATGAATCCATCAAGCTACTTGGTCTTGTCTGGATAACCCATTCCTCCATGAATATTTATGTAGGAAATAATCTCATCATGGATATTTGTTAGATTGTTATAATGTACATGGACACAGGAATGTTTGGTCAGGGCAGAAAATGTAAACTCATATCTACATTATATCATAAGCAAACAGAGCAGACCCTGATCAAATGGCTCCTGTAGGAGCCGTCTGATCTGGGTCTACTCTGTTTGCAAAGGCGTAGAAAAGCGTATTTATGGAGTAAAGGGTTAAAGAAGAATTTTATTTTTATAGTAGAAATATAAAATAAGGAAACTTATTGCCATGGCAAAGAGGAAAGATTTGATCTGAAACATAAAAGCAGACATAACCAACGCGTTCAGGTCTTGTCTGGTTTTGGTCTCTTCTGTATACAAATGTAGGATTATCAAGTTAAGGGATACAAAGAGAATATTACATGTTTATCCAGCTATGTGCGATTTGATTGACATTTGAAAACAGGTTGAACCTAAATGAGATGTTTAATCCTTTACTCCACAAATACACCTTTCTACGCTTTTGCAAACAGAGTAGACCCAGATCAGACGATCACGCACAGAACACCTGGGTAGAACCACCAACCTACCACAAGCCAGCTGGACAGCTTCCTCACATGAAAAATCCATGACTGCTCTTCATTGACAAATACTCAAAATTTGTGCATAATTTTGCTTAACCCTTTCCCTCATGTAAACGTGTTTTCACGCAACTGCAAACAGAGCAGACCCAGATCAGAAGGCTCCTATAGGAGCCATCTCATCAGGGTCTGCTCTGTTTGCTAATGGAATTGGGGGAAAAAATGTTTCTTTACTTTCTGAAATAGCTACAATAATCCCCCTTCCATATTTAATTATAACCATTTTCCATGAATATTCAGTAGGTATTGACATTTGAAATAAACATAGAACAGGGAAAGGGTTAAAGTACATTTCTAAATTTATCTTTAACCCTTTACTTGGTAGATATGTCTTTGCAAACAGAGTAGACCCAGACAACCTCTGTCTGATCAGGGTCTGCAAACAGAGTGGACCCATATTAGACAACCTCTGTCTGATCAGGGTCTGCAAACAGGGTAGACCCATATAAGACAACCTCTGTCTGACCCATATAAGACAACATCTGTAGGATCAGGGTCTGCAAACAGAGTAGTCCCATATAAGACAACCTCTGTCGGATCAGGGTAGACCCATATAGGACAACATCTGTCTGATCAGAGTAGACCCATATAGGACAACCTCTGTAGGATCAGAGTCTGCAAACAGAGTAGACCCATATAGGACAAGATCTGTAGGATCAGGGTAGACCCATATAAGACAACCTCTGTCTGACCCATATAAGACAACATCTGTAGGATCAGGGTCTGCAAACAGAGTAGACCCATATAAGACAACCTCTGTCTGACCCATATAAGACAACATCTGTCGGATCAGGGTCTGCTTTGTTTGCTTATGGAATAATATAGACCTGATTCTACATGCCAAATTTCTTGTTTTCTTGTACCATAATAAAAATTAGATGCAATGTAAATGGTTTATCAGATTTGGTTTGGTCAAACACTGGTAATTTGTCTACAGACCAGGTCAAGATTTGGTTTGGTCAAAGACTGGCAATTTGTCTACATGCCCAAAATTTGTGTGAAACATAACTTAGGTTCACTCTTTAACACTAAGCAACTTTCATCTGCAAAAACTGTTTCCTGAATTGATTCCATAGAAATGTTTTCTGTTTGTTCAACTTGTCAGAGTGTCAAACAGTTTAGATACTCATGATAGGGTTCACGATTGCACACATTTACTCCTCACACAAAAATGAATTAATGAAGTTATCACAAAGCATTCTATATATGTTACTAGAAAGTTTATATACATATGTATACATTGTAGAATGACATAAATAAATGAAGACTTGGACAAGCTAAAGTTAACCATTTCCCTCGTATAGATGACTTTTCACGCCTTTACAAAAAGAGTAGAGCCAGATCAGACAGCCCTTGTAGGAGTCGTCTGCTCTGTGTCTACTCTGTTTGCTTACGAATTAGCAAAACATTCTGTGCAAATGCCACTATAAAATTTCAGATGTTAAATAATCAGGACCTCAATATTGTTTACATGAATATTCAACAGGGAAAGGATTAACCCATTCCCTAATATTGACACCTTTTGACGACCCTGTAAAAGTCACTTTGTGAAACCATTGTGATAAATAGAGCATTTGCTCCATAGGAGCAAATGCTCTTTTTATCACAGTGATTTCTAAACTAAACATTTCTAAAGTTTCCCTTTTGTGTAGTAAATTCTCTTTTTTGTTCAAAGCAGTTGGGTCTAAAAATAGCCTATGAGGTAATGGTTAACAGACACTATATTTACCCATACTATTGGGACACCTGTTCTCACTGCTGGCTGGTACAGCTGAATGGGTCAATTTGGTACCACTTTGGTAATTCTGAATTGAATTAATGGAGTAGCAAATACATGTAGAAGCTGATGAAAATGCTCGTCGGGACTAGTTTCATCTGAATCTACACTATTTGCCGAAGTTTCATGCCAAATATTTTGGGTATATATAGTTACAAAGTACAATCATACCAGTAATCACAAATAGAATAATGTTTGCATACAGTAATCATGAAATAGAATAATGTCTGCAAACAGTAATCATGAAATAATGTCTGCAAACAGTAATCATGAAATAGAATAATGTCTGCAAACAGTAATCACAAATAGAATAATGTCTGCAAACAGTAATCATGAAATAGAATAATGTCTGCAAACAGTAATCACGAAATAGAATAATGTCTGCAAACAGTAATCATGAAATAGAATAATGTCTGCAAACAGTAATCACAAATAGAATAATGTCTGCAAACAGTAATCATGAAATAGAATAATGTCTGCAAACAGTAATCACGAAATAGAATAATGTCTGCAAACAGTAATCATGAAATAGAATAATGTCTGCAAACAGTAATCACAAATAGAATAATGTCTGCAAACAGTAATCATGAAATAGAATAATGTCTGCAAACAGTAATCACAAATAGAATAATGTCTGCAAACAGTAATCATGAAATAGAATAATGTCTGCAAACAGTAATCACGAAATAGAATAATGTCTGCAAACAGTAATCATGAAATAGAATAATGTCTGCAAACAGTAATCACAAATAGAATAATGTCTGCAAACAGTTATGAAATAGAATAATGTCTGCAAACAGTAATCACAATATAGAATAATGTCTGCAAACAGTAATCACAAAGAATCATGTTTGCGCCAGTAATCACAAAGAATCATGTTTGCGCCAGTAATCACAAAGAATCATGTTTGCGCCAGAATCATGTTTGCACCAGTAATCACAAAGAATCATGTTTGCACCAGAATCATGTTTGCGCCAGTAATCACAAAGAATCATGTTTGCGCCAGTAATCACAAAGAATCATGTTTGCGCCAGAATCATGTTTACGCCAGTAATCACAAAGAATCATGTTTGCGCCAGAATCATGTTTGCGCCAGTAATCACAAAGAATCATGTTTGCACCAGAATCATGTTTGCGCCAGTAATCACAAAGAATCATGTTTGCACCAGAATCATGTTTGCGCCAGTAATCACAAAGAATCATGTTTGCACCAGTAATCACAAAGAATCATGTTTGCACCAGTAATCACAAAGTGCAACAAAGGTTATATTTACATCAAACTTCTGTGATATCCATAAAAGTGAATGCAGTTCATTCCATTAATTTCCTCAGATCACTGAGAATCGTACCATATTTTGATAACATGTTCCTAATCAGAATACAAACAATTGAATATTATAGTAACCCTTTAAACACTGTGGAGCTATTTTTCATGACCTTTGCAAAACAGTGTAGACCAGGATGAAATGCTGAGTAACTTGATATATCATCTGGAACCAAACACTGCTTTTGAAAAAATGAACTTTTACAGAGTTGTAGATAAGCTGCATATTTGCATAATCATGCAATTAAATAGTTAAGTAAGAATTTTCAAAATATAATTAGCCCCAAATGAATATTTATGCTAGAAAAATGACATCACTGATTAAATTAATAGCAGAATTGTATGACATATGAACAAAGGATTTTATGTCCATGGCAGAAACAATAGTAATGAGCAGACCCTGATTAGTTGGGTCCTACAGGAGCTGTCTGCTCCAGGTCTACTCTTTAAGGTAAGGATTGAAAAGATCTAGTTTTAACTGAGAAATGCACCTATTTACAAAATCATATTAATATAAACTGCAAAGTGGATAGATAAACATCATTTTTTCCCCCACAATAAGTATTTGATAGATACCCAATTAATGTTTTGTAATAAACAATTCAAAACCAAGGGGCGATAACCCATGTTGTAGAGCAATACCCAATTAAATTCAAAACCATGGGGTACCCAAGTGGTAAAGTAATACCTAAATTAATTTCAAAACCATGGAGTGATAACTCATGTTGTAGAGTAATACCCAATTAAATTTTAAAGCTTATCTACAACTCTTAGAATTGAGACAAACATTAAGTTTAGTTTGCAAAAATTATTGTTGAAAGGAAAAATTCAGAAGGATATCTTAAAAATGCACATCCTTAGTTAAAGCAATACGAAATACAAGTGAGCCACAGGCCCCTTGGGAAAAGGTGCATTTAAACTTTGCAAACCCTGTAGTCCCTGATTTATAGATGCTGTATTAACTCATTCCCTCCTATGCTATTTTAGACCCAATCTCTTTGAATAAATCTACCAAAAAGGAGCATTAACTATAGAAAAGGAGAAATTTAGAATTCTGTAGTTAATAAACCAGTGTGATAAATAGAGCATTTGATTCTATGCAGCAAATGCTCTATTTATAACAATGGTTTCAAAAAATGACTTTTACATAGGCACCAGAAGGCGTCAGTAGGAGGGAATGAGTTAATAAGGGGCTACACTGTTATTAACTTATTATAAGCAGTAGCCATATTATATTATCCAGCTGGACAAACAGCGTATAAACCCAATAAGACTCAGGTCTGTGACTCAGGTCACAGCTCGGGTCTGTGACTACACTTTTTGCAAAATTCGAATAGGCACTATTTGTGGTTCATCTCAATTGTTTTCAAACACTGGATCAGGTTGGGTTCAGGCATAACCATAACATACCATCATCTGAAATAAGTTTCAACTTTTCTTTTGAAATTGTTAAAACCAGAGTTTCTATTTTGTTGAAATTATGCAGCCACTGACATTTCTGTCCATTACTATCAGATGTCACAGGTTCAACCGTATTACGTCTACCGATGCTATCAGTCAAGTCAATCACATTGCAGTGAGAATAGAGGATTTGCAGTTTTAGTTTAGTGCCACAACCAGGATTAACACCAACGAGAAGGCTCCTGTAAAAGCTATGTGGACTGCCAGTAACACTGTTTTAATTCTGTCCTCCTGCAAGTAAAAATAGTGGAAATAGTAAACTTCAAACTTTTAACATACTAAGCCAATTTTCCTAAACAAAATGTTCTAAGATTCTGATTTCAAAGCATACTTCCATTAATTTTCTTTGAGCCATATTTACAGAAACAAAATTTCATTGAAAAACTCCAAACCATTTCTGAGATATGATTCTGGTATACATGGGCGGACAAAACTATTCCCCCTCCACTTTTGGCGGCGTATAATAATAAAGTATTTTCATTTATATCTGGATGACATGATTTCTGAAAAAATATTTGCATTGTCGATTTTTATTCTGGGTAAATATCTTATTTAAATATGATTCATAATTAAACATAAACCTGAAATGTTTTGTCATGTTGGGTAAATGTAAGCAAGTATTAAACAGTGTCAGACCTGATCAGATGACCTATCTCTGATGCAGCCACTGTTCTGGTTCTATACTGAGTCAGACCTGATCAGATGACCTATCTCTGATGCAGCCACTGATCTGGTTCTATACTGAGTCAGACCTGATCAGATAACCCACAGTCACTGATCTGGTTCTACACAGTGTCACACCTGATCTGGTTCCACACAGTGTCACACCTGATCAGATGACCTATCTCTGTCACAGTCACTGAACTTGTTCTATACAGTGAAATTCCAAGCATATATTGTGTAACCTACTCAAATATCTATATCTATGCATTGAGCCTGCTCTAGTGAGTCATCAGTGTTCTGATTCAAGATTACTTACTGATTCAAGTTTACTGATTCAAGTTTACTGATTCAAGTTTACTTACTGATTCAAGTTTACTGATTCAAGTTTACTGATTCAAGTTTAAGTTTACTGATTCAAGTTTACTGATTCAAGTTTACTTACTGATTCAAGTTTACTGATTCAAGTTTACTGATTCAAGTTTACTTACTGATTCAAGTTTACTGATTCAAGTTTACTGATTCAAGTTTACTTACTGATTCAAGTTTACTGATTCAAGTTTACTTACTGATTTTCTTCCTTGCTTTGTCTGGTAGTGTCCATTTGGTGTTGGGGTGTCTGTATGCCCATTCTGGTTACTCATTTCTACACTCTCAACTTTGCCTACAAAAAAAAGGTTTAGATAGTTTCTAGCATAAAAGTGCACATACACGCCTGTTTGTCCACTAGTTGTGAATATTTAACCATTTCCTTCATATAAACGCCTTTTCAGAAGTCTGCAAACAGCATACACCCAGATCAGACAGCTGTCTGATCAGGGTCAGCTCTGTTTGCTAATGGAATTTGATAGATCAGTGTCTTTAGTTTCTAAAATGGCTACAATGTTCCACCTTCCATATTCCGTTATAACTACATACATTGTATTTTTCCATGAGTATTCAGCAGGTATTAAAATTTGGAATAAACATAGAACAGAGAAAAAAAGTTAAATAGCACTTATGAACTAGTAAATATTGTAGAATCTCATCAAATTGATTCTGGACTAGCAGTTTTATCTGGCTCTACACTATTTGGCTAAGTTTGTAGTTAAGCTTACGGTGATTTGGTCCAAATCCCCGGGCCTTAAAAGAAGGAAGGATGTAAAACGTACGACTTGCATTATTTTATCAGTTGCTGTTTGTAGCAGGATGAGGTTTGTAAGGTGACCTATTATTTTCCAAGGAAGGTTTACAATGGTCTACTGTCTGTAATATGGCCCTCAATCTTATGGCCCTCAATCTAGGGATTAGGTTTACAATAGCCTACTGTCTGTAATATGGCCCTCAATCTAGGGATTAGGTTTACAATGGTCTACTGTCTGTAATATGGCCCTCAATCTTATGGCCCTCAATCTAGGGATTAGGTTTACAATGGCCTACTGTCTGTAATATGGCCCTTAATCTAGAGATTAGGTTTACAATGGCCTACCGTCTGTAATATGGCCCTCAATCTTATGGCCCTCAATCTAGGGATTAGGTTTACAATGGCCTACCGTCTGTAATATGGCCCTCAATCTTATGGCCCTCAATCTTATGGCCCTCAATCCCTCAATCTTATGGCCCTCAATCTAGGGATTAGGTTTACAATGGCCTACTGTCTGTAATATGGCCCTCAATCTAGAGATTAGGTTTACAATGGCCTACCGTCTGTAATATGGCCCTCAATCTTATGGCCCTCAATCTAGGGATTAGGTTTACAATGGCCTACTGTCTGTAATATGGCCCTCAATCTAGAGATTAGGTTTACAATGGCCTACCGTCTGTAATATGGCCCTCAATCTGGAGATTAGGTTTACAATGGCCTACTGTCTGTAATATGGCCCTCAATCTAGAGATTAGGTTTACAATGGCCTACCGTCTGTAATATGGCCCTCAATCTAGGGATTAGGTTTACAATGGCCTACCGTCTGTAATATGGCCCTCAATCTAGGGATTAGGTTTACAATGGCCTACCATCTGTAATATGGCCCTCAATCTAGAGATTAGTCTACAATCAGGGACTCGCCCATGAAATGAATCTTACATACAGTTGAACTACAATATCTCAAACTTCAAGGGATCATACAAAATAGTTCGAGACAACTGTAGTTCGAGTTATCTGATTTTTAATCTGGACAGTTTATCGATTAACAACTTAATGCAGCATCATAATGGTTTCAAAAGGTGACTTTTGCAGAGACGTCAAAATGTGTCAGTAGGAGAGAATGGGTTCAAGAAGCAAATCTATGCAAAAGTGCTTTGGCAGAAGTAATGTTAAGAGGCAGATCCACTC
Organism: Azorinus chamasolen; assembly: GCA_963576725.1. Classification (NCBI taxonomy): domain Eukaryota; kingdom Metazoa; phylum Mollusca; class Bivalvia; order Cardiida; family Solecurtidae; genus Azorinus; species Azorinus chamasolen. The sequence continues at coordinate 33,359,815 of OY755243.1, read as the reverse complement.
ATTTATGGTTAAAACTTCTGTTAAAACATTCAGACTTTACTTTTTCTATACAAGATGCTTTAACTCCAAGTACCTAAACAACATTTATATTTTCCATACAATCAGCTAACATTGGATAACTGTTTTAACCCTTTACTCCATAAATACGCATTTGATGCCTTTGTCAACAGAGTAGACCCAGATCAGACAGCCCCCGTAGGAACTGTCTGATCAGGGTCTGCTCTGTTTGCTTATGAAATTATATTGATATAATTCTACACTACAGTTTCTTCATTGCCAAACATTCCACAGTTCATAATGCCCATATAAAAATTCATCTAATTAATATTCATGATGTCGTTATTTTTACACGAGTATTAATGGAGCAAATGGTTAAACAGTTGGACTCATCAGGATCCAAACTATTTCACATTCAGACACTAATTTTGAGAAGTGGAAGAAAAAACTTAATTGAGAAATAAAGCAGGCAACATACTTCTGTCTTGCAAATTAAAGTTTCTAAGAGCTGAAATTGTTATTTTTGATAATTTATGGATAAGCTGACTCCTTCTCAAACCTGACAACCACTGGCCAAATGTAAAAATATGACAATAATGGCCAAATGTACAAATATGACAATAATGGCCAAATGTACAAATATGACAATAATGGCCAAATGTACAAATATGACAATAATGGCAGAAGCAAAGTGAACACAATTGCAGAGACTTCTAAGCCTCTGATGTTAACCAATAAAATATATCTGCAATAAGCCATAAATATGGTAATTGTAATTATTGTATAAAGCATTGTACCAACTTATTCAAAACCACACAGCTGAATACAATTATTAATTTAATTATATTACATTTAACCATTTACTCCATGAATAATCTTGTAAGAAACAATGCTGCCATGAATATTAACCCTTCGCTTGCTATTCACATCAATATACCTACCTGTAAATAGTGAAAACCCAGATGAGACAGCTCTTGCAGGAGCTGTCTCATCAGGGTCTGCACTATTTACAAGTTGATTGTGCAACCAGTGCACTCCACAGCAGTGATTTCACAGCGAAATACTTGTACACAGTGAAGATATATGTAATTATACAACAGGGCAGTGGTAAAGAAGAAGAAATGCATTATAAAATTCAGCAAGCGAAGGGTTAATTATATTAATTGTTAATGAACACAGGAATATTTGGCCATGGCAGAAACTGTAGAATTTTATCTATATCATATCATATCATAAGCAAACAGAGCCAACCCTGATCAGACAGCTCCTATAGGAGCTATCCAATCAGGGTCTACTCTGTTTGCAAAGGTGTAGAAAGGCGTATTTATGGAGAGTAAATGCTCCTTTTTGATAGATTTAATCAAATTAAGAGGTTGGATATAAAAATAGCCTATAAGGTAATGGGTTAATGTAGCTTTTTCAGCGAATGTTAAACAAAATGTGATGGCACAAATGAGGAATATAAGCATAAAGTATTTAAAACTCATTGTAAACTTCAAAATTAGTCTGAAAACTTTATAGTCAGATCATGCTCAAATACTCCCATTACCATCATGTTATACAAATGCAGATTTTAAACTGAATCATTAGTTTAAGACCAAAATGAATCATTTAATTAAATCTCCTCATTAAAACTGAAATGTAACAGACGTACTCCTACCTGAAATATATTTACTCATCATTTTGTTAACCCATTCCCTCATAGACTATTTTTAGACCCAACCTCTTTCAATAAATCTTTCCAAAAAGGAGCATTTACTAGAGAAAAGGGAAATGTTAGAATTGTGCAGTTTTGAAACCATTGTGATAAACAGAGCATTTGCTCCTTTGGAGTAAATGCTCTATTTATCACAATAGTTTGAAGAAATGATTATTGATAAATAGAGCATTAAAATTTTGCTCCATAGGAGGTTCCAAAAAGTGACTTTTACAGAGGCCTAGACATGTGTATTTATGGAGGAAAGGGTTAAATAAATCTCAGTTATTTCTTATGTAACTTTTATCTCATTTTATCCAGTCACACAGAAGCACTTGTGATCAATGAAAATAAATGAAGTAGGCTCCGGCTACAGTCAAACCTGCGTTATAGCTCCCCAGTCTGTGTCTAACCCAAAATAGAGTTGAAAAAATTATTTAACCCTTTTCCACATAGGCTATTTTTAGATCCTACCTCTTTGAATGAATCTACCGAAAAGGAGAATTAACTAGAGAAAAGGAAAATTTTAGAATTGTGTTGTTTTGAAACCTTTGTGGTAAATAGAGCATTTGCTCCTGTGGAGCAAATGCTATATTTATCACAATGGTTTCAAGAAATGACTATTACAGAGGCGTAGAAACGCGTATTTATGGAGGAAAGGGTTAATTTGTATTTGCTCATTTCGCATGTCATTGTATAAAAACTTGGACACACAAAGTTTCAAAACACGGAGAGGTTACCAGCTGGTACCATATGTTTCTGAAAAAGGCAGCACAAACTGAGGCTCAAATACTGGTATATATAAACTGAGGCTCAAATACTCGTATATATATAAACTGAGGCTCAAATACTGGTATATATTCTCTTATTGAACACTTGCTACATTTTGATGACTACTTCAATTAATGGCTTCAATTTCTCAAACAGTGTCAATATCAATATGTTTAGATACTGATAAGAGCTTCAATTTCTCAGTGTCAGTGTCAATCTGTTTAGATACTGGCTAGAGCTTCAATTTCTCAAAACAGTGTCAGTGTCAATCTGTTCAGATACTGATAATAGCTTCAATTTCTCAAACAGTGTCAGTGTCAATCTGTTCTAGATACTGGCTAGAGCTCCAATTTCTCAAAACAGTGTCAGTGTCAATCTGTTTAGATACTGATAAGGTTTTTCAATTTCTCAAACAGTGTCAGTGTCAATCTGTTTTTAGATACTGATAAGATCTTCAAATTTCTCAAACCGTGTCAGTGTCAATCTGTTTTAGATACTGATTAGAGCTTCAATTTCTCAAACAGTGTCAGTATCAATCTGTTTAGATACTGACTAGAGCTTCAATTTTCTCTCAAACAGTGTCAGTGTCAATCTGTTTAGATACTGACTAGAGCTTCAATTTCTCAACAACAAAAAAAAAATATAAAAAAAAAATGTCAGTGTCAATCTGTTTAGATACTGATAAGAGCTTCAATTTCTCAAAAACAGTGTCAGTGTCAATCTGTTTAGATACTGACTAGAGCTTCAATTTCTCAACAACAAAAACAAAACAAAAGCAAGATGTGTTCGTGAAACACTATGCCCCCTCGGTATGATATTTGACCCTAAAGGATGACCTTGATCTTGACATGTCACCCCTCAAACTATGCAGCTTCATGTGGTACACATGCATACCACATATCAAGTCTACATCTCTACTGGTTCAAAAGTTATGGCCAATGTTAAAGTTGGTGACCTTTGACCATGAAGGATGACCTTGACCTTGACATGTCATCCCTCAAACTGTGCAGCCAAATGAGAAACACATGTATACCAACTATCAAGTCTGTATCTCTACTGGTTCAAAAGTTGTGGCCAATGTTAAAGTCGGTGACCTTTGACCCTGAAAGATGACATTGACCTTGAAATGTCACCCCCAAACTGTGCAGCTTCATGAGATACACATGCATACCAAATGTCAAGTCTGCATCTACAGGTTCAAAAGTTATTGCCAATGTTAAAGTTGGTGACCTTTGACCCTAAAAGATGACCTTTACCTTGACATGTTGCCCCTCAAAATGTGCGGCTTAATGAGATACACATGCATACCAAATATCAAGACTCTATCTCTATTGGTTCAAAAGTTATGGCCAATTTGAAGTTGGTGACCTTTGACCCTGAATAATGACCTTGACATTTCACCCCTCAAACTGTGCAGCTTCATGAGATACACAAGCATGCCACATATCAAGTCTCTATCTGTACTGGTTCAAAAGTTATGGCCAATGTTAAAGTCAGTGATTTGACCCATATGTTCGACCTCTGACCTTTTAGAATGACCTTGACCTTGACATGTTACCCCTCAAAATGTGCGGCTTTATGAGATACATATGCTTGCAAATATCAAGTCAATAGCTGTACTGGGTCAAAAGTTATCACCAATGTTAAAGTTACAGACAAAGAAACAGACAATTTGACCTTTGACCCTGAAGTATGACCTTGACCTTCACATTTCACCCCTCAAAATGTGCAGCTTCATGAGATACACACGCATGCCAAATATCAACTCTCTATCTCTACTGGTCCAAAAGTTATGGCCAATGTTAAAGTCGGTGATTTTATCCATATATTTGACCTCTGACCTTGAAGGATGATCTTGACCTTGACATGTCACCCCTCAAAATGTGCGGCTTTATGAGATACATATGCATGCCAAATATCAAGTCTCTATTCTGTACTGGCTCAAAAGTTATGACCAATGTTAAAGTTGCGTTAAAGTTACAGAAAAAACCCAGACAATTTGACCTTTGACCCTGAAGGATGACCTTGACCTTGACATGTCACCCCTCAAAATGTTTGGCTTCATGAGATACACAAGCATGCCAAATATCAAGTCTCTATCCCTACTGGTCCAAAAGTTATGGCCAATGGTAAAGTAGGTGATTTGACCCATATATTTGACCTCTGACCTTGAAGGATGACCTTGACCTTGACATGTCACCCCTCAAAATGTGCGGCTTTATGAGATACATATGCATACCAAATATCAAGTTTGTATCTGTACTGGCTCAAAAGTTATGACCAATGTTAAAGTTGCTGACAGACAAACAGACAAACAGACAAACGGACAAACAGACAGACTCACAGGGCAAAAACAATATGCCCCCCAGATCTGATCTGGGGGGCATAAAAAAACCAACACCAAACCAGTGTCAGTGTCAATCTGTTTAGATACTGACTAGAGCTTCAATTTTCTCAAACAGTGTCAGTGTCAATCTGTTTAGATACTGATAAGAGCTTCAATTTCTCAAAAAACAGTGTCAGTGTCAATCTGTTTAGATACTGACTAGAGCTTCAATTTCTCAAAAAAAAAAAAAAAAAAAAAAAAAAAAAAAAAAACAGTGTCAGTGTCAATCTGTTTAGATACTGACTAGAGCTTCAATTTCTCAAACAGTGTCAGTGTCAATCTGTTTAGATACTGATAAGAACTTCAATTTCTCAACAACAAAAAAAAACCAGTGTCAGTGTCAATCTGTTTAGATACTGATAAGAACTTCAATTTCTCAAAAAAACCCAGTGTCAGTGTCAATCTGTTTAGATACTGACTAGCGCTTCAATTTCTCAAACAGTGTCAGTGTCAATCTGTTTAGATACTGATTAGAGCTTCCATTTCTAAACAAACACCACAGTGTCAGTGTCAATCTGATTTGATACTGACTAGAGCTTCAATTACTCAAACAGTGTCAGTGTCAATCTGTTTAGATACTGATTAGATGCTATGCTACTCAGCATCTTATCTGGATCCAATGTGGTTGATAAGTTTAATTTATTTATTTCCACATTTGTAAATTAATTTGATTACCATCAAGTTGTGACACCATTCACAAAGCTATCAGTGTCTCATAAAGATTGAAACTATCTCTAAGCCTGGTTGTATTTTTGAAAAGAAATGGAAGAAATTTTATGTACTAAAAATTGAAGCTGACAACAATTTATGTAAACGAGACACTTAGTGTTCAAACAATTAACCCTTTGAATGCTGAATTATCAAAGTGGATTGGTCCAACATTGTTTAATGATAAATCAAAATGGACTGGTCCAACATTGTTTAATGATAAAGTGGACTGGTCCAACATTGTTTAATGATAAATCAAAATGGACTGGTCCACCATTGTATAATAATAAAGAGTTCATTTTAAAATGTATAATTTGAAAGAGGATTTTGAATGACAAACAGTGCAGACCCTCATTACAAGCCTCCCCTTGAATCCCTCTGATTTGGGTGCCTCCCCTTGAAGCCCTCTGATTTGGGTCTGCCTTGTTTTTCAATGCTAGTACACTGATTTCCTGCATTCAAAGGACTAACACAGGTTTAAATGGATAGTTACATAGCAACACCACAGCACAACTGACCGAGACTATAAAACTTCTGGATCCGAGATCATTCTCAAGCATCTGATTAGTAAGATTTTTAAGCAAGCTCAGAATGATCTCAGAATGATCCCAGTTTTATAACCTCGGGGCCAGAGCAAGAATGACAAAAAGCATCTTTGAAGTGTTTACCGTTGGGTTTCACTCCTTGGGCATTAAAATAATATTTCGCTGAAGAGAGTAACATTAATGTATGTTAAAATACATTCTAAAACACGTTGTTAGCATAAAAACATTACACCTGTGTAGTGTGTATAGATACATTGTTTAACCCTTTCCTCCATAAATACACCTTTCTATGCCTTTGCAAACAGAGTAGACCCAGATCAGATGGCTCCTATAGGAGCCGTCTGATCAGGGTCTGCTCTGTTTGCTTATGATACAATATAGATATGATTCAACAATTTCTGCCATTGCCAAAAAGTCCTTTGTCTATGTGCTATTATTAATCTAATAAATATACATGACGTCATTTACTTCTTACACAAATATTCATGGAGGAAAGGTTGAACACTCTATATTGAGATTGCATTTTTTTTTTAAAGATTTTAAGTTAAAAAGGAGTAACAAATATTTGTACAAAGCCCTTGTTCATGTCATAAATAAAATTACCATCAGTGCTTCACAGACATGGATCAGTTTGATCTACATTTTTATATTCAATTACTCTTTACACACTTGCAGTTAATTACTGATATCAATGTTATGATGTATACATACAGTTTGGAATCATCAGCATCTAAATTATTGTTTAACTTGGATTTTATCTTAAAGAGAAACGGAAGAAAAAACAACAGAAAATTGTGTCCGTTGCCCCCTAGTGATATTGTCTCTAAATCAAACATTTTTCACAATATTTTATATAGTGAAGAAGATTTCAAAGTCCCATAACTCTGGAAAAAATTATCGGAGCAAAACTGCCCTTTCTTAAGTACATCTTCAGGTCAACTCTGTTGATTTGTGAAAGTTTGAAGTAAATCCTCCAATTGTTGTATGAGAGGTTGAACACAAAATAAATTTTCACTTGTATGTTATATAGTGAAGAAAATTTCTAAGTCCCATAACCCTGATAAAAATGGTCAGAGCAAAAATTCTCTTCTTTACGTACATCTTCACAGCAACACTGTTTATCTGTGAAATTTTAAAGTTAATTCTCCCATTGGTGTATGAGAAGTTGAACACACAAGATTTGCAGGATGTACGGATGGACAAGAGCAAGGCAATATGCCTCCCACACTGACGGTGCATTATAAATCTGAGACTTGTAGCAGACAACAAGTATTTTAGATGAATGAATGCTAAGAGTTAAATTATCAACAGCTAAGTAACAAAATATTGTATCTCTTTGCTCAGTATGATTCTGTTTCCAAAATCCATTTTACTTCTTTTTTTTTTTATTAAAATGTATTTAGAGTTTGGATCTATATGAGATGTTGAGTTTCTCTTTGAGCAATCTGGATACAACTTTTGTGCAGTGGTTCTCATAATTTTACCCAGGGAAGATATTTACAACACTTTTCCTCTTACCCTTTACTCTATGAATATTCATGTTAGAAATAATGAATATCAATTAGCTAATTTTTTATAATGCCATCATGAACAAGGAATTTTTACCATGGCAGAAACTAGATATGTATCTATGTTATTTCATAAACAAACAGAGAACATCATCATCAAATGGCTCCTTCAGGAACCATCTGACCTGGGTCTGCTCGGTTTGAAAAGGTGCTCTGGGTCTACTCTGTTAGCCAAAGGCATTTCTGAGGATGATAGGGTTAGCCCTTGAATTTTAGAGTTTAACATTAAATAAAATGTAGATCCCAATTACAGAGGCAAGGACCTGGTCTAGGTCTGCACTAAGTAAAATCTCAGAAGAATCATTTCTTGCTTTACTGCTTAAACATGAGTGTGTTGATGAAAGGAATAGCTCTATTATGATTGTAGTACATGTAGTTTGCATACTTTTAACAATTAGAATGGGACGGGAATCATTACAATTGTTTTCAAATAAAAAAACTATAAATGCAAAATTCACCAGAATCCAAAGTTTTAGTCCATGAAGTACTATTTTTATACACGGAGAATATGATGCTTGAATTCCGAATTGAAGCAAAATACACTTTAACCCTTTACCACATGGATACACCTTTTAACACCTTTGTAAACAGAATAGATCCAGATCGGATAGATCCTGTAGGAGCTGTCTGATCAGGGTCTGTCCTGTATGCTTATAAAATAAAACAGATATGATTATACAGCTTCTGTCCAATATTCTCTTGTAGCATTTCAATTACATGTGTACAGTAAAAACTTTAGATAGAATGGAGTTATGTCTTTGTAGGCAGATGGCTTCTCAATGCAGGGTGAAAGTCATGCTGAGGAGCTTTCTGGGGATGCCTTTCAACCTGCATTAAGCTGCCACCTGTGTTAAAGATCAGTACAGGTACATATTTGAGTATTCATACTGTATCTAGATTTTACTGTAGAGGATAATGATGCAGTCATTGTTTACATAAATATTCATTAGATAAAGGATTAAACCAGTGATATGTTCATTAGTGTACCATGTGTTGATATGTTCATTAGTGTACCATGTGTTGATATGTTCATTAGTGTACCATGTGTTGAATTAGTGTACCATCTGTTGAATTAGTGTACCATGTGTTGAATTAGTGTACCATGTGTTGATATGTTCATTAGTGCACCATGTGTTGAACATGTTCATTAGTGTACCATGTGTTGAACATGTGCTTGTTTTTCAAATGAAACATTTCGCAGTATATCATTTTTACTTGTTACCATTTACAAAACACATTCTATATGTTGGGCATTACAAAAAACATTTACTTACTTACTTTCTATATTTCTGAAACTCATAAATACACAGGAAAAATTCCCTGATGTAAAACCACAGATATATAGCAACAAGGTCCTTTATGCTAGCGTCAATGGTGACAAGATGTTTATCTGCAATCAGTGTGGATATAGATAAAATGGCTAACTTATCCTAATACCCTCACCACCATTTCTGTATTCTAGCATGGCAGCTGATCTTATGCTACAGTGAATGCAAATGTTCCGTTC